>BQNB010097288.1:0-25421 GCA_026074375.1 Tanacetum coccineum | reverse complement strand
ACCTTTGGTCACATAAATATGTGAATGTGTGGCCGTTCCATTTTGCCCATGTGTGACCAAATCTACTTTTTATACTAGTGACTTCATCTCCATAGGGAAGCCGCACAATCTTCTCATCACACTCGATCACCACATGATGGTTCGCTAACCAATCCATGTCGATGATGACGTTAAAACTACCAAGTTCTACTGGCATTAGGTCAATGTTGAATGGGTGACCTAACAATCCTAATGTACAGCCTCTAAGTACGGTATTAGTTTCAGAAACTCTCCCGTCGGCTAATTCTATAGCATAGCTAACGTCTAAAGTATTAGGGATTATATCATGTAAGGTACTAAAAGTAGTCGACACAAAACTTTGATCGACACCCAAACAAATAATATAGAATCAATATGGTTGTTGAGAAGAAACGTACCCGTGACGACGTTGGAATCAGGGTTAGCGTATCCTCCACCTAGTACATATGCTTTTCCTCTTGCTTCACCAATCCCACTCTTTTTTCCAGTTTTGTTTCCATGATTCTGATCCTTCAGCTTTGGGCAATCACTCCTGTAGTGTCCTTTCCTTCCACACTCAAAACAAGTTAAAACTCTCTTATTTACTACTTGACCCCTCTGAGTATAAGTAGTGGAAATTATGGCCTTATAGCCCCTGGTCAAATGTCCAACCTTGTTGCACTTCCTACATCTCACAGTGCACGGCCCTTCGTAATGAAACTTACACTTGTTGCAGAGAGGTAGTGGTCCATTATATACTCTTCTTTCATTGTTGCCAGCTGTATAGACTCTTGATACATTCTGACCTCTAACATTCTGTCTTTTGAATGGTGGTTGCTGCCCATGGTTGTCCTTTTGGATGTTATCGAACTTTCTTTTGTTCTTAGCATTTTTCATAGCATAACCTTTCAACTTTTGATCCATTAAGTTGTTAGCCATGCGGACAGCATCTTGTAGTCTTGTAAGTTCTACAGCAATCACATTTCCCTGGATATTATCTAGGAGACCTCCAATAAACTTCTCAACTCGATCCTCCTCTTCGGGAACCATCTTGGTGCACAACATGGTAAGCTCTTGGAATCTCTGAGTATAAGCAGCCAAATCGTTGTTCTTCCCGGTCAAATTCCACAGCTCAGATTCCATCTTTTGAATTTTAGTTCTTAGGCAGAACACTTCAGTCATTAGCTTCATAAGCTTTCTCCATGACATGGAAATTCAGCATCAGTTCCAATAGTCCTCTTATGTGAGTTCCACCAAGTTAGTGCACTGATTAACAGTGTGCAAGTAGCATACTTGACTTGGTATTTCTTTGGGCAATTGCTGATATGGAATACTATTTCCATCTTCTCAAACCACCTTATTAACCCGACAACTCCTTCAGTTCATTTGAAGTTGAGTGGTTGAAATTTCATGAAGTCCTGGTAAGTACACTCTCGAATGACAGGCCTAGCATCTCTATTATTCTCATTTTGATTTTCATTTCCATTCCCTCATCCATTTCCGTTGCCATTACCATTACCGTTGCCACCCTCATCATTACCGTTCCCAAGTCCAATGTTCCTGTTAGCCTTACGAGTTTCTAAAGCTTCTGCCACGCGTCGGTTGAACATTTCCTCATTGTTTGGATTCTTCATTGTAGTCTGGAATTCATTCTTCAATTCTATCTTTATATTACTTATTTGATTTTGCATAGCTCTCATATTAACATCATTAGTCTTCATGTAGTTCGAGAAATCATTTGAAGGAAACTTGAGTTTGATTAAGCGGAGCTTGATAATTCTGATTTCCTTGATTGAAATGATTCTGATTGTATCCTTAATTCTGATTATACCGGTTCTGATTGTTCTGCACATTCGGTTAAGGAAAACCGGGTGGTCTCATTGGATTGCTAGCACGGTAATTAGTTTCTCCTTGAGGACGGTATCCGGAACCTCCTTGATTGTAGGTCCCTGTAGCTGCAGAAGCATTGAAAGTGTTGCCATCGGTTGCAAGACACTCATAGTAAGGATGCGGACCACCACAAGTAACACAAGTTTCTTCTATAGCTTTAACAGGAGCTGGTGAAGGAGTCTTGTTCTGAAGAAGCATAGCCTTAATGGCATCAGTGAGAGCGGTAATCTCCAGGAGATAAGCGGGAGAAGAAGAAGTAGTATCACTCACTTTTGAAACAACTAGTTTGTTTCTTGAAGTGCGAACTTTTGACTTATTCTCAATAATAGACAAAGCATCACGAGGAGTACGGTTCAAAAGATTACCACCGGCTGCATTTAAAGAATCTTGATCGGATTGTGTCAACGCATTGTAAAATGTGTCGATTTGATGTAATTCTGAAAAACCATGGTGTGGGCATTTACGAAGGAGATCTTTAAAACGATCCCATGCCTCTCTAAACGTTTCATCAAACCTCTGTTGAAAATTTGTGATGTCATTTTTGAGATTCGTAGTCTTCGAAGGAGGAAAGAAATAATTCACAAACTTAGAAACGAGATCTTCCCACTTATGAATAGAACGAGGGCGTTCTTTTTCAAGCCAAATCCAGGCTGCCCCCTCAAGAGAGAATGGGAAAAGCATCAACGTGATAGCGTCATGTGGAACATTTTTACACTTAAGCGTAGAATTAATCTTGTAAAACCAACGAATATGAGAATGGGGATCGTCCCTCTCAAAACCAAGAAATTGACTCAAAGTTACTAGCGTAAGTAACCTGACATTTAACTCAAAATATTTGGCAAGTATAGCGGGAAGAACAATCGCATCTTCGTAACCCTCGATGGGTGCTTGGAGTAACTCCGACATAGTATGTGTATCCGCCATAGTAGCAACGGGAGTCTCTACAATAGTACGAAGCTCGGGTTTGACTATTTGCTTGGAACGTCTACGATTTCCTCTCTTATAGTTTCTTAATCTAAAGGTGAACCGAATTAACAATTGACAACACGGTTTCTTTTGTTGTTGTTAATTTTTTTTGGTATTTTAAATACTTTATAATAAGTATTATTGGTGTTTTAATAAATCCACAAAAATAAATCTAGAAAAATAAAATATTTTTGATTTTTATAGTTTTTTAAAAGAAAATGAAAATAATAAAGAAATGTAAAATATATATCTTATACTTGTTTAGTTTTAAGCTTATTCAGCTTATTGAATTTTCATAGCTTATTGAATTTTCACTGCTTAAACGCACATCAATAAATCGAGAAAAATAAATCGAACCTGTGACCTCCCCTTCAACACACACCAATAATACTTGTTTAGTTCGAGTCCTGTGACTGTCCTTTTTTTATGAAACATTTTTTATTTAGTTTTCTTTTTGAAAAAGCTAAAGTTAAGGCAAGAATAAGCAAATTTAATAAAAGGCTAAAAGCTAGAACTTATTAATAAGCTAGAAAAAGGGTAAACAAAGGTGACAGTTGCTAGTTTGGCTTATTTAAGACTTTTAGACATTTAACTAACGGGGTGTTTGGCTAAGCTTATATGATGGGGCTTATGAGCTTATTAGCTTATATATGTCATATAAGCCCAAACTAAGTGTTTGGCTAAGCTTATATGAGTGGGCTTATAAGCTTATACAAGGGGGTTTTGATAAGACACAAAAGTGTGACTTTTTTAAGTGAGTTGGGCTTATATAACATGTTACATTATAAATTACAAATTTACCCTCAATTATACTTTATTTAACATTAATATTTTTCAACCCATGTCTCTTATAGTAATTTATCACTTTAAAATAAACCAAACATTTGAAGTTATAAACTTACTAAGTATAAGCTAATCCAAACACTCAACGTAGGCTTATAAGCTTACGATATATAAGCCATAAGTCGCTTATATAACATAAGCCTAAGCTCAACTCATAAGCTTAGCCAAACACCCCCTAAAACTTTTTGGATTTTTGGACTCAATATGCTAATAGAAAACCAATAAGCTAAAAACAGACCTAGTCCTAAACTTAATAAGCACTAAAAACTTAAAACATATTGAGAACAGACTTTGATAAGCTAAAAAACCAAAATCAATCAAAGTTAAGCTAAATTCTAACCATAATTTGATCTGCCATATCTGATTTTTAAGAACATTTCATGCACTTGACTGATTTTTGGTCCAAAATACATAATAGGCTAATCCAAAAACAAATGACTCAAAACAGATGTAAAATGAATCAAATGAGACCAGTTATGATCTGTAGGATCCCGTATAACACTTCACTTCATATAACAAACCACAAATCGATCAAGAAAATAGATAAATAAAGTGAGTTGATTTAGAGAGAGAAAGAGGAGAGAGAGTTGAGAGAAAAGAGAGAAATGAGAAAAAGAATTATTTAGAAATGAAATCAACTAACTTTTTCAAAGAGGAAAAGTTACTTATATACCCCGACACATTAAGTGACGTCCTGGATATTTGACTAGGACCCGGGCTTGGGTTTTGCTTGGGATTAAACCCGAAACATATACAATATTAGATTAACTATCGAGCCCGATTCCCGATACATTTCTATTACAACGTTAACTAATTGATTGACCGAGACTTAAATACATAATGAACGAACTTCATGTTCGACTCAATATTTTGAGGCTAACAATCTCCCCCGAAGTGAGTTCATTGATGACACTCCTTCATGAGATCATGAGATTGCTTTTGTCGTTAAGCTCATGTGGTCTTGGTCTTTCTCTTTGTTCTTTGTTGTAGGCTTGTTCCTTCATGCTTTGCGATCTTTACTTTTGAGCCTTTGACATTGTCTTTAACGTCTATGCCATCTTGCGATCTTGTGTTTTGACCAACGTTCTCATACTATGCCTCATCTTGAAAGCTTCAAATCAGAGTTAGCGGAAGTCTTTGTCTTTAAATCTTGAGCTTTCATGATAGATTGTCTTTGTAGAATGAGCATGAACATGTGGTAATGAATCGACTTTGGTTGATTGGGATACCGTCACCACCGTTTTAACCTGCAGGTTTACGTTAGTGATAATCGAGAAAATTGATTTGAAAATCAATCGACGTATTACTTGTAAAAGCGTTTTTGTAACACATCGGGAGTTTTAAGCTTTTATCAAAATTCATCAACCGTCAATTCATTTACTGGACCAAATCGATATCCAGTTGTCACAAGTTTGATTCATATAGAATCTCGCAAGTCACCTACCAAGAGCTTGTTTGATGCTGACTCAAGCAGGATTTCCATCTTCATTGTGAATACATAAAAGTATCACTCTGATGTTCTTGGCAAATCTCATAATGATATAGCGTAGTACACCTTGTAACAGCTTGTAAACTGTATGAGTTTCAAACAATGTTTGAAATGGAATGTGTCCTAAACGAATTTTAGATTGATCTCTTGGCTCTAGACTCGATTAGTGCATTTTGGTTTTAGTACTCGGAGGCTTGAGCAGATTGCCACCTATTCAATATCAACGATCTCGGAATGAGATGTCAATAGATAACGTGTGTATCTCCGTGACAAATGAGACAAGTTTCTGTTGAGAGAAACCCGAATGGCTGGGAAAGGTTGTGCATTGCATCACTGGGTCCATGATGTCGTTTTCAATGTCAGCAATCAACTTGTGATTCTGACAGCATATGTATTGACCCGGTTTCTGCCTTAAGTTGTGTGGAGGGCTTCTTTGTTTAGACCCTTTATCCATACATTTCTTTTTCATTCTTCAACGCCTGTCACATGCTTACCAGGACATCATTACAAAACACCTGTTGGATTGTTCCAGTGTTAGCTCAATCTTAGTCGGCATTATTCCCATATACATTCATCTTCAATCATACCTAAGGACTGCTATTTCTAACTTTGGATTATCCTTGGGTAGATCCTCCGGTTCTGGTTGGATCATAGGATTGATTCCTAACCTAACCACCTTATGACTTTAGAATCGTCATGAAATTAAGATGTTGTTGGGTATAAGATCGAACCATAAAACCTTTTCTTTCTGTTCAGCACATTGAGTCAATTAGATCATATTTTAAATACATTTTCTCCCCTTATTTTAAATAATAAACACTTAGTTTTTGAAATACCTTGTGATTAAAATATGTCTTGAAAATTCCGTGGGAGAAAATATTATCAGCATCAATAGTTTGGAACATTTTGATAATGTTTTGAATACATAAGAATTGTCGATGTTGATGTATCCAAGAACATTAAAACTTTGTTTTTCAAAAAACTCCCCCTCAAAAATAGGACCAATTGAAAAATTGTTGTCTTTTGAAAACATTGTGAGGGTTGGAGTGTTGAACACACAATTTTGAAAGATTATGAATTGTCATCGAGAAATTCTTGAAAAATTGTGTTCAACTTTTTAAAAAATCAGATGTTAGAGGACTTCTCTTCTAACGATAAGGGTAAGCGCACTAAAACGTACACTATCCTTTTTCTTGAGCTAAAAACATTGAATGTCTTGTAAGAACAGCTCAAGACCAAGAAACGTTAATTTTCCCCCTTGTAAGAAAGTATAAACCATCCTATTATTTGATGTCCCGGGTTATGTACGTAATAATTTTTTGCAACATAAGCCATCCTCGAAAATTAAAATGACATGTTTTGAAACTATTGCAAACTCTCGCTCGAACTTTCAATTTACACAACCCGTGTCAATGTTAATCGACATTTCTAAGCACTAAATTTTAGCGATTCCAAGAGACAATTCGAGAAAATCTATTTGGAAATTTTCTGATTTTCTGAATTTTGTATTTATATCTATTTAACCCGATTGTCCTCAGCATATTGCAATGTGATGGTGGAATATAAATTTCCAACTCTTGTCTGAAGTTAGGCAGTCTGCTTGACTGCCTAGAATGGAACAACTTTTGGAACCAGCTTTGAACTTGACGGTTCATTGTTGTGGTCTTGAATTCTGAGTTCTGAACGGTTATGATCAGAAGTTATTTGATGAAGAACGAGGCTTGAACTGCGTTGTTCAAACGTTAATTGAACATTAAGGAACGGGGCCTGAAGTGTTATTTTCAGCAGACACCATTTGATGAAGAACGAGGCCTGAACTGATGTGAACAGACATCATTACAACATTGAGGAACGAGGCCTGAAGTGTTATTTTCAACAGACGCCATTTGATGAAGAACGAGGCCTGAACTGATGTGAACAGACGTCATTGCCATGAAGACCGAGGCTTGATCTGCTGCGATCAAACGTCTTTGCTGAAGATTTCATCTTTTGTGAAACCATTCTGGCACTGGTTTCTTAGATATCGTAATTTTCAGCCAACCACACTCTGAGATTTTCCTACTTTTTCATTGTATAGTGCATCTGCATTTAGGTCAATTCTTTGTTGCATTTGACCATTGAATTACGTACCTGCACTTAACCCAGAGTTTTTGTTTGCATTGTCATAATATGATGGAATAACTAATCATTTGAACCCTTTTTGGTTTCACTTTCAACCTTGCTTCGTGTCAAGATTGAATACTTTTCGTGGGAACCCACCTAAGACCAACAGTCTTGAGAATTCTACCCGTTAGTTGCCACCTAAGACAAGATCTAGGATTCATTGTTTTCTCAGGGACAGTGGTAGTCTTTTTGTTTGAGAACCTATGTCCTGTGGGGATCTGTCTTTCTGGTTTCTTAGATGCACTTGACTTTTCTACGGGCATATATCTCTTTGTTGTCTATGGGGTTTTGCATCCTTATTCTGTGGCAGAAGGCACAAGGATTTAAACCCTTGAGAGGTATTCTAATACGCATTCACATGATTGCACTGTAAAGTCACTTTTTGCATGTGGACATTCCAAGTCATTGAACTTCAAGAAGGCTTTTTGTTTTCCTATGTTCTCCTAAGTTGAACATCTTTGTTTGAAACCCGACTACTCATTGATGCTTGCCAATTCCTAGGTTTTGGTTTGCAACCATTAGCAGTGTTGGGTAATCTAGCAGGATCAATCATACTAGGTTTTCCATTCACATCTTTGTCTTTCTGAAGTTGTGCACTTTTCTTAGCTTTCTCTAAGTAGTAGTTATGAACCATATCATTTGAGCCCTAACAAATTCTTTAGTGATACTTAAATGACACATGCTTGGGTTATTCCTAGAGGGCCAGGCCAATCACATTGGTGTTCGAACTGCTTGTTTTCTATTCTGAGGCAAATTTTGTTGAGTGACTTGTTTAAACAAACCATCCGACACATTAGTTTTTTTTAACCGACTGTTTCTATTGCAACTGTCTCATTTCGGGAGAATTTAAAAAAGGAGTAGGATTCCGGTTTTCTAAAACTGATGGTGTTTAGGAATTCGTTTGAGCATAATGGTTGTCGAACAACAGATGGTTTATTAAACTGAGTTACCACCGACTTTCCCTTGCAGTTCTCAATGAGTTTCTTCAACTCACTTATTGCTATGTTCTTGTCTTGCATTTGAGCTTTCAAATCCTGTATTTCATGATATTGTTCACATTCTTTTCGAAATACATTTGATCCATTTTCTTTACAAACTGAGTTGTTTTTCATGTGTTCTTTACATTGTTGTAAAGCAAGTTCAAGAGAAATCGAGTGTTTTTCAAGTTTAGAAACCTATTTTAAGCTTATTAAAACTTGCATTTAGACATAATTAGAGCTTATTAAAACTAATATGATAGCTAAAACAGACTACACTTGATTTTATTGCATTTCAACTGCTTATCCCAAACACCCCTTTAAAACTTAAAAAACCATTTATAAACTAAAACAGACCAACTTAAGCTCTAATTTATGAAAACAGATTAAAAACTATGATTATCAAAGACAAATAAGCAAAAATCTTCTAGAAATAAGCACAATATTATAAGTTAAACTAATAAGCAGTTTTAACTCCTATATGAGCAGTTTTAACTAAAACTCAAATTAAACTAATTCTAATGATGCAAACTAGATGTTTAAAATATAATAAGCTAGCATTAGACAGATTAAGAACATTTAAGAACTAATAAGCACATATTAAGCAGTTTAATAAGCTATAAAGGAAATTGAGCTAAAATGGAAAAAGTAAACATGCCTTGTCCTTTGCTCAAAACAAGGACTAAAAATGCTCTAAGAGCTTATTCTACAAACTCCAACTTATTTTCAGAAGCTGGTAAAGCCCCATAAGCCCTTTCATTTCTGGCTTATCATCCACACTAGCTTAAGCTGACTTTTGAGGTGATTTAAGTGATTAGCTTATTCAGTTAAGTTTTAAGAGAGCTTAACTGAATAAGAACTAGCTTATGAGGTAACAAAGAGCTTATTGAGCTTGTTAGGTTATTTCTAAAAAAAATTTAAACAAATTTGCATAAAAGTAAAAACATAAATTCAACGCACAATTAAGAGAAAAACTGAACTTTTATTAATTGAAAAGAGGCTACAAATTGTTGAAATGAAATTACATTAAAACATTACAATAAGCAGAAATTTAAGCTAAAAATTACACTAAAAAGCTAGATATCTATCTGTGTGGATTGCAGCTTCTATTTATAGCACATGAGAGAAGGTTCTAGGCCATGAGGAGAGTTCTTCAGCTTCAATCTTAGCCCTTGATTCACAACAAACTCCAAATCCATCATTTGAGCCCTTATATCATACTCCACGTCTTTGCAACCAATAGGATTCCTTGAGATCGCCAAGGTGTCAGAAAATGACGCACTTAACTTGCCACATAAGCCTTCTAGAAGGATTCGTACGTGGGAGGGAAGGATTTTACTCGTACATTCTTTTTGCAGTTGTAAAAACTAAAGGAGATAATGAACAGTAATTGTTGACCACATTTTTATTAAAGGTTGACTTGGACTGGGTTTTGGGCTGGTGGTTTGGGCTTGGACTGGTTTGAAATAGTATGGATTGGATTTAAGGCTTTTATACATTTTTTCATGGACTTAGTGAATTAAACCCGGTCCAATAAATGGGTCCAGGTTAGCCCATAGAAATAAATGAGTCATCGGCTTTGTTTTCTCATGCTCTTCCAATCTCGTGCTCGGTTATGTTCTTTTTGGCTCTATTTTTGTCCTTTTGTGAATATCCGTTACCTGCACAACACAATTAACAAAACAGACAAATACAATGTATTTTCTATTTGTTTTTTAGTCATTTAAGCTTGTTTTTATAAAGATAATTGATATGTGATTAAACACATATCAAAAATCCCCATACTACGCTATTGCCATGTCCTCACGCAATGTCATAAATACACACATAGAAAACCAAAAATTTCAACCCCCTAGACTAATTACCTTGAAAAGTAACTAAGTGTTCATCTAAAGGGATTAAGAAATCATTAATCTTGAAATGCCCCGTTTTACCATTTCTTTTTATATATATTTATATTTTATTATTATTATTATTATTATTTTAAATGACAACATGCTTGACTTTCATTATTTAATTATAACTTTTAGGATCACAGAACAAGAAGCACTAATAAATAGTGTCCTTAAGGAAAAATTCATCGTCCTCGATTTTTCACCCGCCCCAAACCAAGCTTAAAAACAAAATCATTGTTAAATATAAGTTAAGATGCTAACACTACTCATAAATACAAATTGTGTACGCATAGCTACTTTTCGCTCCCTTATTCCTAAATTCTCTAAGGGTTTTATTTTTATTATTGGCGACAAATAAATTATGTCTTTATTAATATAAAGTAAACCCAATTTAGACCATAATTAGTTTGAAATCCTTTCCTAAAGAGACGATATGGTGAGAATAAGGTCAACATTAAGGTTCTAGTTTCGCATGATTTAGGGTTTATCCTTTTTATTTCATCCGAAACAACTCAACTACGAGTCCAGAGACGGAGGCTTTATTTAGAAAACCCCGGAGTCAAAATTTGGCTTTATTATTATTATTATTGCAACATTATTATCCCCCGATCCTTTAAACAACTGTCACATCGGTATGCCAGCCGATCATGGTCCAGTAAACTTTTATCAGTCTCGAATTTATTATTATTATTACATCTACCCTTTAAACGACTGCCACATCGGTATGTGAGCCGACCATGGTTCAGTGGTCTTATTTCGAATTTGGTTTATTACATTATTATTATTATAGCCAAATTTCAAGTCATGTGGTCTTTTAACTACCTAGACAACGGTAGCGAGCCGTCAAGAATCGGTAGCCTATTTCCCCACAACACTGACAAAACCTCGATGTGTACCTTACTTTCACCAGAAGGAATCTCTACGAAAGGATTTAAACTAAGAATCGCAAAAACCAAAGTAACTTTATTTATTTAACAATTATATAACGTTTATTAAACTAGTGGGAGCAAAAAGCCACAATTAACCTCTATGAGCTCTAAAGAGATCTAACTACTACATGTTTAGCATCTAACTTATATTTAACTCTATCATTTTTCGTTCTTCTCAAATTTAAAATCTTTAATAAAAAGATCCGCGAATGCTTAGTCTAATAAAATCAAGCTTTGCATATTTAAAGTCTATTATGGAAACTTGCAAACTCTTGGCTTTTTCAAGCTAGAATTCGCGTTTTAAGCTTCTTGTATAAAAGACTAGCAAAAGTTTTTATTTATATAGGTTAAGGGGCAAGCTAGAGCGCAACATTATCGATCAAGTAAAAATTAATTCTTGTTCTCACCATCGGAAAGTCAAAAATTCATGTCAAAACACTTATTTTATTTTTGAATTTTTTTTAATTTTGGCATAAAATCAAATATTTTTGATATTTTGGTGGCAAAACAGGGTTACGTGAAGACAAAGCAAATGCAAATAAGATCAAATAGATAGATACCCCCCCCCATACTAGAACTAAACATTGTTCTCAATGTGGGATTGCCACCCTCATACTAAAATCAATGCATAATCCTAATATAAAAGGGGTCTCTACGTAAATCTAAAGCCATTTATTAATTATGCTAATAGATAAACGTTAGTCAATAAGATCTAGGATATCGGATTCCCATATATAAACATGCAAAGGATTAAAGCTCAAATGAACGATGGACAAAACCACGAGCATGAGAGTCTTCATAATCCGAGGCAATCCTGAACATAAAACACAAGACACGAAACACGAGAAAAGAAGAGGCGAGCCTCCTCTCGTCACACTTATTAGAAAATAGAAAAATAAGATAGAAACATGGGTTGCCTCCCGAGAAGCGCTTGTTTTTGTTAACCGAATCACGAGTCTGACTCGACCCCTCCATTGGGAAGTTTTGTAGATCCGGGACAACCACGGGTGGTATGTCCCCTCCAAAATAATGTTTGAGCCTATGACCGTTCATCTTGAAGTTTGGTCCGTCAGTTTGAGATAACTTGATGGTACCATAAGGGAAAACTTTAGTAACGGTGAATGGTCCGGTCCAACGGGTTTTAAGCTTGCCCGAGAAAATCTTTAATCGAGAATTGAAGAGACGAACTCGATCACCAACGTTGTTCTTAATCTTGGAGTCATGAATCTTCTTCGTTTTCTCTTTGTAGATTAAAGAGTTCTCGTAGGCTTGATCCTGGAGTTCATTTAATTCATTCATTTGACCTTTCCGAAGATCACCCGCGGACTTGAGATCGAAATTGCAATGTTTCAAGGCCTAATAGGCCTTGTGTTCAAACTCGATAGGAAGATGACAAGCCTTTCCGTACACAAGCTTATAAAGAGTGCACCAGATGGGTGTTTTGAATGCGGTACGGAGGGCCCATAAAGCATCATCTAACTTATCGGACCATGAAGCACGATTTTCGCCACGGTCCTTTCCAAGATACATTTCAAACCACGATTTGAAACCTCTACTTGTCCACTAGTTTGTGGATGATACGCGCTAGAAAGACGGTGGGTAACTCCATACTTAAGCAAGACTTTTGCGAATTGGTCATTGCAAAAATGAGTACCACGATCACTAATTATAGCATGAGGAGTTCCAAATCGGGCAAAGAGAGATTTCAAAATTTTTACGACAACTCGGGCATCATTAGTGGGGAGCGCTTTTGCTTTAACCCATTTAGACAAGTAGTCAACGGCCACGAGAATGTACTTGTTCCCTCGAGAAGACGGGAACGCTCCCATAAAGTCGATGCCCCATACGTTATAGATCTCGCAAACTTAAATTGTATTTTGGGGCATTTTGTCCTTTTGTGAGATTTTACCTTGACGTTGACATGAGTCACATGACTTCACCATGTCATGGGCATCGCGATAAATCGTCCGCCAATAGAAACCGGAATCAAAGACTTTTTAGCGGTGTAGTTCGCACCATGATGTCCCCTGGTGGGTCCATTATGGCAAGCCGTGAGGATATCAACGGCTTCTTAGCCGTGAACACATCGTCTAATCACTTGATCTGCACAAATGCTAAACAAGTAGGGGTCATCCCAAA
Source organism: Tanacetum coccineum (assembly GCA_026074375.1). Taxonomy (NCBI): domain Eukaryota; kingdom Viridiplantae; phylum Streptophyta; class Magnoliopsida; order Asterales; family Asteraceae; genus Tanacetum; species Tanacetum coccineum. Next base: position 12,133 of record BQNB010097288.1, on the reverse strand, counting down.
AATAATGCTTCACGTCCTTAAAGAATTTTTTCTTTTGTTGGAACGACATCCCTTTCACTATAAAATTCCTCGCATGGTAATTTGCAACATCGGCAAACCATGGGGTACTAAAATCACCATGAAAATATATCATTCCGAGGGTCTTAAAAGGAAATGTTTCATTAATTTCCTTTTTCTCGAGATCACCTTGATAAGGATTTTCTAATCTCGATAGGTGGTCAGCCGCGAGATTCTCCGCTCCTTTTTTTATCACGAATAATGACATCAAATTCTTGGAGTAGGAGAATCCACCGGAGCAATCTCAGTTTAGCATCTTGCTTAGCAAGAAGATATTTGAGAGCCGAGTGGTCTGTATACACTATGGTTTTTGACAAGACTAAATAGGACCGAAATTTCTCAAAAGCATACACCAGGGCTAATAATTCTTACTCTGTAGTAGTGTAATGAGCTTAATCATCGGTCATAGTCTTGCTCGCATAGTGTATAGGCTAAAAATGTTTGGTCTTACGTTGCCCCAGGACTGCACCCACAGCAAAATCACTAGCATCACACATAATCTCAAACGGTAGGTCCCAATCGGGGGCAACTAAAATCGGAGCTTCAGTTAATTTCTTCTTAAGAGTTTCAAATGCTTTAATACATTCTTTCGAGAAGATGAACGGGGTTTCTTTTTCTAGAAGATGGGTCATCGGCCAGGAGATTTTAGAGAAATCTTTAATAAATCGATGATAGAACCCGGCGTGACCTAAAAAACTTCAAACACCTTTGACGGAAGTGGGATGAGGTAGCTTTGCTATTACATCAACTTTAGCCCAATCGACCTCAATCCCAGATTTTGAGATCTTATGGCCGAGGACAATGCCCTCTTTGACCAGGAAATGGCACTTCTCCTAATTTAGAACTAGGTTGGTGTCGTCGCACCATTTTAGCATCATGTCTAAATGGGAGAGGCAAGATGAGAAAGAATCCCTAAAGACCGAGAAATCATCCATGAAGACCTCCATTGTTTCCTCGATCATGTCGTGAAAAATAGCCATTATGAACCTTTGGAACGTGCCCGGAGCATTACATAAGCCGAAAGGCATATGTCGGTAGGAAAACGTCCCATAAGGGCAAGTAAAGGTGGTCTTCTCTTGGTCTTGCGGGTCAATAGGAATCAAAAAGTATCCAGAAAATCCATCTAAAAAGCAATAGTATTCATTCCCTGCTAAATGTTCAAGCATCTGGTCTATAAAAGGCAACGGGAAATGATCTTTACGAGTAGCATCATTAAGCTTCCGGTAATCAATACAAACACGCCATCCGGTGACTAGCCTTGTAGTAATCAACTCATTATCTTCATTCGCCACAATGGTCATACCTCCCTTTTTGGGCACACAATGAACGGGTCTAACCCACGGACTATCAGAGATAGGGTAAATTAATCCAGCATCAAGGAGTTTGATAACTTTCTTTTTGATCACCTTATGAATTTTTAGGTTCACCCTTCTTTGATGTTGGACTGTCGGTTTAAAATCATCCTCCATTAACATTTTGTGAGTACAAAATTAAGGGTCAATGCCCTTAATGTCAGAGATTTTCTAAGCGATGGCACACTTGTGTGACTTTAGAACCTTTAGAAGGCGGGCCTTCTCCTCATCTTTAAAGTTTTTAGAAATTATGATGGGTAATTTATTAGTATCTTCCAAAAATGCATATTCAAGATGAGAATGTAAATCCTTGAGCTCAAGCTCCGAAGGATCATCAATAGAAGATTTTATTATTTTAAGTTCCTCAAAATTAAATTCTTTCGGAGGGAGAGGAGATGATGGATCATCATTTAATAACTTCTCAAGTAAAAGAATGTCTCCCTCTGGATCAAAGTCGGTATCATCAATTCCCGGTGGAATTGAATCACTTGTAAGACAAACCTCGATCTCTTCCAAAACAAAGTCACCTCCCTCAAAAGGAGTGAGAGAGGGGGAAGAAGTAGTAATGATAAGATCTGAAGACGGAGTGGGATTGCCACTCTTAGAACTATCTGAAAATCCAAGCACCTCTTAAGCATACTCCTCACATGTAATGTCTATGACATCGATTCGATTAACCGTTGCATCATCATATCTATAAGAGTATCTCGAAGTGTGTCTGACATTAAATGTTATGGCTTCATCATTGACTCGAAGAGTTAACTCTCCTCCGTGTACATCGATTAATGCTTGTGCCGTCCTCAAGAAAGGCCTCTCGAGAATGAGAGGAACCCGAGGATCGACATCATAATCAACGACAACAAAGTCGGCCGGAAAATGAAACTTTCCTACTTTCACAAAGACATCTTCGGCAACACCAACCGGATAAGAAACCAATCGGTTCGCGAGCTCAAGAGTCATGCGAGTCGGGGTAAGTTTCGGGAGCGAAAGATTCTTCCATACGGAAAGAGGCATTAAGTTGATGCTAGCGCCAAGATCGGCCAAGGCTAAGCACTCATCTAGCTCCGGAATATCACAAGGAATAAGAAACTTTCTGGGGTTTCCAATTTTTTCGGGCAACTTTTTAAGGAGCACCGCCAAACAATTCTCATTTAATAGAGTATTTGCCAATTCAAATAATTTCTCCTTATTACTAAGGAGACTCTTAAACGTAGAAGCGAACTTAGGCATGTGAAGAAGAGCATCCGTGAAGCTAAGGTCGAAATGTAATCTTTGAAAGATTTGAAGGAACTTCAACATTTGATTATTAGCTTTCTCATGGAGCTTTTGGTCGTTAAGCCTTGAAGGATAAGGTATCAAAGGTTTAGGATTAGGTTTTGGAGCAACATCGGGCTCTGGAATAGGAACTTAGACAACCGGAGGTTGGGCATGTGCGGTACTTCCTGAACTTGTAGTTTGCACCTTGTCCTTCGTCACCTCTGGTTCACGTTCCACTTCCTTCGGAAGAGGAGAAGAAGTAGGTGGAATCGTAGGTCCATCATAAGAAACACCACTTCGGGTAGTAATAGCTTTCAAGTTACCTCTCGGGTTAGCAATGGTATTACTAGGAAGTGATCCCGAACCCGAGGGACTATTCATTTGAAAAAAACTGCTCATCATGTTCTTTATATCATTCTTTAACTCATTGCTCTGATTCCTCATCGTAGTCTGGACTTCATTCTTAAATTCTACCTTCATATTGTTTATTTGATTTTGCATAGCTCTCATATTAACATCATTAGTCTTCATGTAGTTCGAGAAATCATTCGAAGGTCCAACTTGAGTTTGATTAAGCGAAGCTTGATAATTCTAATTTCCTTGATTGAAATGATTCTGATTGTATCCTTGATTCTGATTATACCGGTTCTGATTGTTCTGCACATTCAGTTGAGGAAAACCGGGTGGTCTCATTTGATTGCTAGCACGGTAATTAGTTTCTCCTTGAGGACGGTATCCGGGACCTCCTTGATTGTAGGTCCCTCTAGCTGCAGAAGCATTGAAAGTGTTGCCATCGGTAGCAAGACACTTATAGTAAGGATGCGGACCACCACAAGTAACACAATTTTCTTCTATAGCTTTAACGGGAGCTGGTGAAGGAGTCTTGTTTTGAAGAATCAGTGAGAGCGGTAATCTCCGAGAGATAAGCGGGAGAAGAAGAAGTAGTATTACTCACTTTTGAAACAACCGGTTTGTTTCTTGAAATGTGAACTTTCGACTTATTCTCAATAATAGACAAAGCATCACGAGGAGTACGGTTCAAAAGATTACCACCGGCGGCTGCATTTAGAGAATCTTGATCGGATTGTGTCAACGCATTGTAAAATGTGTCGATTTGATGTAATTCTGAAAAACCGTGGTGTGGGCATTTACGAAGGAGATCTTTAAAACGATCCCATGCCTCACTAAATGTTTCATCAAACCTCTGCTGAAAATTCGTGATGTCATTTTTGAGATTCGTAGTCTTCGAAGAAGGAAAGAAATCATTCACAAACTTAGAAACGAGATCTTCCCATGTATGAATAGAACGAGGGGGTTCTTTTTCAAGCCAAATCCGGGCTGCCCCCTCAAGAGAGAATGGGAAAAGCATCAACTAGATAGCGTCATGTGGAACATTTTTGTACTTAAGCGTAGAAGTAATCTTGCTAAACCAACGAATATGAGAATGGGGATCGTCCCTCTCAAAACCATGAAATTGACTCGAAGTTACTAGCGTAAGTAACCTAACTTTTAACTCAAATTTTTTGGCAAGTATAGCGGGAAGAACAATCGCATCTCCGTAACCCTCGGTGGGTGCTTAGAGAAACTCCGACATAGTACGGGTATCCACCATAGTAGCAACGGGAGTCTCTACAATAGTTTGAAGCTCGGGTTCGACTATTTGCTTGGAACGTTTACGATTACGTCGCTTTGGAATCGTGGAAGATTCAACAATTAAATTCGATGAAGAGCGGGTGCGCATGCACTAAAAAACAAAATAAGAAAAATAAATCTAGAAAAATATTTTTTTAACCGATAGCCAAAGGTGCACGGTAGCTCTCTAGAAAACAAATAAAGAAGCGGAGGAGCGGGTAAGCGCGAAGCGTTTTAAAAACCTTTTCCTTTCGGGTCGAAGTTCGTAGGATCAACCCTCCTTATACCTCTCTTATAGTTTGTTAATCTAAAGGTGAGCCGATTTAACAATTGACAACACGGTTTCTTTTGTTGTTTTTAAATTTTTTTGGTATTTTAAATACTTTATAATAAGTTTTATTGGATTTTTAATAAATCCACAAAAATAAATCGAGAAAAATAAAATATTTTTGATTTTTATAGTTTTTTAAAAGAAAATGAAAATAATAAAGAAATGTAAAATATATATTCACAAAAAACAATAACTTCACGGGGAAGGGTCTTGAATGCACTAATCTTCAAACTTCAACGCGATAATCGTTTCATACTTCCCCGACAACGACGCCAAAAATTGATTCCTCGTGTATTATATATATATATATATATGTATATAAAATATATATATATATATATATATATATTTATATATATTAAAATATATATATTTCATATAATAATATAATAATATGAATATATAATATAAAGTATAAAGCAAATAGGCGAATTACTTTTGAAAAAGTAATAACTAATCACAAATTAAATAATTTCCGAAAGTATCAGATGAGAAAATTACCCTTAGGAAGACGATAAAAATTCAAAATTCACATCGTCCCCCCCCCCGAAGGTTTATCGTTTTCCCAACGAAGCGTGAATATTGAAAATCTTGTTTCGGTTCGTGATCGGGTGCTTGAATAATCGAAATTTTGGATTTTGAATTCTAAATCTAATAACGCAAAGGGAAAGCACATAAAGGGACGCTAATCTAGGAATAAAAGCAATTTAAAATTCTAACGACATTTAAAACGATTAAAATTTAACTAATATTAACTAATTAACTAAAAATGACAAATTAAAACTCTTAAAACTCAAAATGCAAATTTCTTAAACTAAAATGTATTAAACTAATTTTTAATAACAGAAAATATTTTTTATAAATTTTTAAACTAATTAAAACTATTTTTAAAACTAAATAAGACTAAAAATTAAACTAAAAATACTAAACTTAAGTTATAAAAATTCTAGACTCTATTTCTGAGGTTTACAAAGAAAAATGACTCAATAAGCTATAACCAATAAGCAGTGTAGGTTCAATAAGCTGAATAATCTTAAAACTAAACAAGTATAAGATTTAAATGCAACAAACATGTAAATAAAAAAGACCCAAGGGCGACTTGTAAAGCTGTGTGTGTGTTGAAGGGGAGGTCACAGGTTTGAGTCCTGTGACTGTCCTTTTTTTTATGAAACATTTTTTATTTATTTTTCTTTTTGAAAAAGTTAAAGTTAAGGCAAGAATAAGCAAATTTAATAAAAGGCTAAAAGCTAGAACTTATTAATAAGCTAGAAAAAGGGTAAACAAAGGTAACAGTTGTAGTTTGGCTTATTTAAGACTTTTAGACATTTAACTAAAACTATTTGGACTTTTGGACTCAATAAGCTAATAGAAAACCAATAAGCTAAAAACAGACCTAGTCCTAAACTTAATAAGCACTAAAAACTTGAAATAAGCAAATCTAATAAGCTGAAAAATAACTAAAAGCTTTTAAGACAGTTGACTCAAAAAGGGTTTTAAGGGACTTTTATCAAATTTTAAGCTAAGATTTTGAACTATCAAGCACTAAGAATAAGCTAAAAAGTAAACACAGATAAAGAACTAAACTCAATTGACTCTAATAAGCTAGAATTAAGAAGATTAGTTTAGGAAACAAGCTAGAAAAGAAAAATGAAAATGACAGTTTACACTACTTTGTTTTTGGCTTTTTAAGATGAAAGGACTCTTGCAGCTTAATTTTTAAGACTCACAAACACTTTTGACAAACTAAAAACTTAAAACAGATTGAGAACAGACTTTGATAAGCTAAAAAAATCAAAATCAATCAAAGTTAAGCTAAATTCTAACCACAATTTGATCTGCAATATCTGATTTTTAAGAACATTTCATGCACTTGACTGATTTTTGGTCCAAAATACTCAATAGGCTAATCCAAAAATAAATGACTCAAAACAGATGTAAAATGATTCAAATGAAACCAGTTATAATCACAAAAACCACACCTTAAGCATACTTTTGAAAAGTTCATCAAATAAGCATTTTGAGAAATATTTAGACTTGCAGACTTGAGAATTTGATAAAACAAACTTCAAAATTTAACAAAACCTATTTTAAGCTTATTAAAACTTGCATTTAGACATAATTAGAGCTTATTAAAACTAATATGATAGCTAAAACAGACTACACTTGATTTTATTGCATTTCAACTGCTTATCCCAAACACCCCTTTAAAACTTGAATAACCATCTATAAGCTAAAACATAAAGTTATGAAAACATATTAAAAACTATGATTATCAAAGACAAATAAGCAAAAATATTTTAGAAATAAGCACTAGATTATAAGCTAAACTAATAAGCAGTTTTAACTCCTATATGAGCAGTTTTAACTAAAACTCAAATTAAACTAATTCTTATGATGCAAACTAGATGTTTAAAACATAATAAGCTAGCATTAGACAGATTAAGCACATTTAAGCACTAATAAGCACAAATTAAGCAGTTTAATAAGCTATAAAGGAAATTAAGCTAAAATGGAAAAAGTAAACATACCTTGTCCTTTGCTCAAAACAAGGACTAAAAATGCTCTAAGAGCTTATTCTACAAGCTCTAACTTATTTTCATAAGCTGGTAAAGTCCCATAAGCCCTTTCATTTCTGGCTTATCATCCACACTAGCTTAAACTGACTTTTGAGGTGATTTAAGTGATTAGCTTATTCAGTTAAGTTTTAAGAGAGCTTAACTGGATAAGAACTAGCTTATGAGGTAACAAAGATCTTATTAAGCTTGTTAGGTTATTTCTAAACACATTTTAAACAAATTTGCATAAAAGTAAAAACATAAATTTAATGCACAATTAAGAGAAAAACTAAACTTTTATTAATTGAAAAGAGGTTACAAACTGTTGAAACAAAATTACATTAAAACATTACAATAAGCAGAAATTTAAGCTAAAAATTACACTAAGAAACTAGATATTTATCTGTGTCAATTGCAGCCTCTATTTATAGCACATGAGAGAAGGTTCTAGGCCATGAGGAGCGTTCTTTAGCTTCAATCTTAGCCCTTGATTCACAACAAACTCCAAATCCATCATTTGAGCCCTTAGATCATACCCCATGTGTTTGCAACCAATAGGATTCCTTGGTATCACCAAGGTGTCAGAAAATGACGCACTTAACTTGCCACATAAGCCTTCTAGAAGGATTCGTGTATGGGAGGGAAGGATTTTACCCGTACATTCTTTTTGCAGTTGTAAAAACTGAAGGAGATAATGAACAGTAATTGTTGACCACATTTTTATTAAAGGTTGACTTGGACTGGGTTGGGCTGGTGGTTTGGGCTTGGACTGGTTTGAAATAGTATGGATTGGATTTAAGGCTTTTATACATTTTTTCATAGACTTAGTGAATTGAACCTGGTCCAATAAATGGGTCCAAAGTTAGCCCATAGAAATAAATGAGTCCTCGGCATCGTTTTCTCACACTCTTCTAATCTCGTGCTCGGTTTTGTCCTTTTTGGCTCTATTTTTGTCCTTTTGTGAATATCCGTTACCTGCACAACACAATTAACAAAACAGACAAATACAATGTATTTTCTATTTGTTTTTTGGTCATTTAAGCTTGTTTTTATAAAGAAAATTGATATGTGATTAAACACATATCAGGGTACTTGATTTACAATATTTCTACAACCAATACCTAGACTTAGCCATCAGTCTGATGTCCTACATAACCATGGTACTACCAAACTAACGGTGAAAATCCCAAACACCTCTCAACAAGTAACTCCAACATCCTAAGTCTCCTCCGAGTATCATCACAATCCCTACAAATCTGATGAAACTCCTCCTGGGAAAGTGTCATGTGACAACCAAGACTGTCAACATGATATCTCTCGATACACAACAAGGCTTGAACCCTTAGGTTCTCCCGTCTTAAACTCCTAACCCAATCAGTCAAACCATCTCTCTCTCCGCTAGCCACCAACTGACCAACCTCTAACTGTCTCTGAGCAGTCTCAAACTCAATAATCCTATCAAGAGGAACCTCAGACATGTAATGAGCTATATCATAAAGAGTACCCTCAAGATCAGGAGCATCTCCTCTAGTGGACTCAGAAATACCATCGGTAGCCAATGGATCTACTGTGATCTCCATCGTGCCTCCCGCACTGGCCTTTGCCTCAAACTCCTCCTCGTCCTCCCTAATATCACTAGTAACAACCTCAACTCCCATACCTATACCATCCTCAGTATGAGCTCTAACTCTATCACTAATACCCAAATCTGCAACAGTCTTTGCATCAGCAGTACCAATCTCCATATGCTCCTCTTTGCTAACCTCAGATGAGTATGAATCTCTGAACCTCTTACGAGGCGGAAGATCAGCAAGAGCAGGGGCTATCGATCTCAAAACAGGAGTAGATGATGGTACCAAAGTAGTAGGGGATCTGCATCTCTTGCGAGATGGTCCAGCAAAAGATGAAGATGAATCCAATGACCTCTCAAAAGATAAATCTAGGGATGACTCTAATGTCGTAGGTAGGTAAAGAGTAGACAATGGTGCAGACCTCCAACGCATAAAAGCCTCACTACATTGTGGAGTCCTAACTGGGGAATTTCAACACTCTAGGAGAAGCAACTCAAGTCGATGGGTTCCTAGCATGAGACAGAACTGATGCATCACATTCCTGAAGAATGAAACTTTATGATGAAATCCTGGATAATAAATCTAAGATGACCTGAGAAATATTTGATGAAAACACCAAGATAACCATAATAAGATGAAGTCAAAAGGAAAAGTCTAGAATGACGATCCGAAGAACGATGAGATACACGTCTCCATGCAAGTCTACGAGCAGGAAAAGGTCCAACTCTCTTCCTCGCAGTCAACAACTTACGCTGCCCATTGGGGTGGGTGCGGTAAGGTCGACCGAAGGGAATAGCCTCACCGGGTCGGACAAGAATCGCTGGCCGTCGACGAATCTTGGGTTGGGCAACAATAGGTGCAAGTGGAAACTCATATGATGGTGTAAGAGACTCATGCCTCTCGGGTCTCTGCTCAGCAGGCTCGGACTCACTGTCCGCCTCTAAGTCATCAGAACATAAGAAGGGTGAAACCAATGGTAACTCTGGTGCTAGAGGTAAGGAATCCTCTGATGGATCAGAATCAGAAGAAGATGAATAATCCACCAAATCAAGCACTCCAGTAGGTGAGATGACAGAAACTACTCCTACCTCCGGTACAACTAACGGATCAGCAGGTGCAATGGGAACCTCAGCAGGAACCACGGGGATAACAAGGATACTGGTAGGAATAGTGCCAAAGAGAATCACTCGTGGGACATGAGAACCTACACTCTCCTTAGATGAATCTGACGAAATAGGAATAACAAGGGTGGCCATAACCTGCAATAGCAAAAGTTTATATAAATCTCTCTATATGAAACCATGTTAAGTGCGTGCAATATCGAGAAGTAAATATGATGCAAAATATGATATGGCAAAATGATGTAAAAAATAATTATGGCAATGTGATATATAATGTGTGTATATATATATATTTTTATTTATATATATATGTGTGTATATATATATATATATATATATATATATATATATATATATAATATATAAAATAAATAATTAAAAATGAGGTCGAAATAAATATAATGTATGTATATGTATGTTATGTATATTTAAGAAAATGTATGTATGTATGTATGATATGTATAGTATTATATAAACATACATACAACATACCATATACATACATACATATACATACATATATATATATATATATAGTATAATAAATATATAAATATAAATAATATTAATATACTATATATATATATATTGTATATAAATATATATATGTATTTATGTATTATTATATATATATATATATATAATATATAGTTAATGTATATATATATTACGTATGTATATATACATACATATATATATATACATACGTATATATATATATACATACCTATATATATTTATGTATATGTATATGTGTATATATATATGTGTGTATATATATATATATATATATATATGTATATATATGTATACATATACATATACATATACATAAATATATATACATATATATACATATATACATATATATATACATATATACATATATATATATATATAATATGTTATTATTATTAGATATATATGTAAGCAGGTAAGAACACGTAGGATCACATACTGGTTGTAGACCAGACCTAGTATAAGCTACCTGGTTCACTATAACCTTGGCTCTGGATACCAATCTGTTACACCCCCAAACGGGGCCTGGACGGATACACGTGTCCAGGGGCGTGACGTCATAATGTGCATCACACAAGATCAAGTAAACGACCACTATATGGACGTTTGATAAAACATAACTCATTGCTTTGATTAAAACGAAATAAGTCTTACAATATTCTTAACATAATTGAAATAGTTTTCGTGAAAGCTTAAGACAAATGAAGCGAAACCATAACATGTTTTTAAAACAACCAGTATTGTAAGTTTAAAGATAAATATTCTTGAAAGACACCCGACAATGCATGCAACATCAAATACCACCTCAAGAATAATCCAGCTAAGCACCTGAGAAAACATGCTTAAAACAGTCAACATAAAGTTGGTGAATTCATAAGTTTGAATTTAGTATTAAAAGTAGACCACAAGTTCACAGTACGCATGTGACAGTTATAACAGATACAACTTCACATAAAAAGTATTTACTGTTGCGCTAAGCTCATGACACAAAGGCTCAATTCAAAGAAGCATATTATATGCCAAACAAGAAATCAACTGCCCTAGAGGTATCTGACCAAGATCACCTAGTGAAATCCGACATGGTATATATCTATTTGTTCGTGTCTCCCGAATCTAGTAAGTGCTACTTACCCGGATAGGGATAATTAGTCCCAATAGATCTATTTACAACATTCGCGCTTACTTAATCAGTACGGTTAGTTAAGAAACTAACGGTTCATGATAGTTCAGGCATTAGTGGTCTATTCGTAACTTAGGCAACACGTAATCAGTAAAAGGTAACGTAAAGTAACTGTGTTCATAGTAAAAGTAACCAATGTATTTCCAAAAGAAAGGCTTTAAGTAATTGCCTCTATAAGTAAAACAAAGTGTGATATCAATCACGTAACTGAGTTTGCAATGAGTATGTAAACAGTTTTGTCAATGTGTATGTAAACAAGTGTGTAACCAAGTTACGAAACCAAGTATGTAAAAGAGATTGTAAATGATTATGTAAACAAGTTTGTAAACGATCATGTTCTTACCCTAAAAATTATAAGGTAAAAATAAAACACGTAAAACGTGGGGCTATGAACTCACCTTTAGCAAATGGTGAGATAATAATCAATCGAAGAGATATAATGCCAAGAGGTCCTACTTGCGACCTAAATCTATGACGCGTCTGAGAAAGACGGAAAGTATACAAAACTTGTACGAATCATTTATAAGAGAAAAAGTCATCCATGCGTGTTTGTGCTTT
>BQNB010097287.1:0-25421 GCA_026074375.1 Tanacetum coccineum | reverse complement strand
GCACAATGATTTGTCATAAGCACAATGTCATCTCCGAGGTAATCGCCTGTTACTGGACAATAACGATTCTTAAGAAGCATTTCTGCCCTCTTAAATTTTCTCATTTTTAAGTCAGCGTAAGTTTTGTATCGACCCATGATTAGAGATCAAAACACCAACAAATTTTTTAATTAAGTGACACACTCTCTTTAAATCCACCTAATATTAATTTTGCACAACTGGCATGCCATATTATCGGTGACGAACGAGTAACACAGATGAAAGAAAAGTCTTAAAAACTTGATAAAAATAAATCAATAACACTCTACAGACTATTGTAAACATCAAATTAAGATACCATCACCAAACAAATGTAACATTGCTATATACCCAGAAAACATGAGTTTACTAGATCTAGAGCTGCTTACCTTCCGCGAGCATCTCCGCTTGACCCTCTACTAACAACTTTAACCAGATGCGGCGGCCAAATCTGACGACTATCTAAAAATCTGACGACCACGATTCGGCGACCATCTCCGCTTGACCTCAAATCACAACATGAACGTCCACCAACAAAAATATTAGATTTGATTTTAAATCAGTTGCTCGGGTCGGTTATGGTGGAATCAAGACATGTTCTGGTGGGTTTGGTCGTGTTGATGATGGTTGGGGTTAGGGTGTGGGTGGAGGCTAGGGTTTGATTGTTTGAAGGAGAGATAAGTGTGTGAGAGGGGATATAATCTGTAACTGATTTCAATCGGTTTCTAAAATCTATGTAGGTATTTAAAAAAATAATTAGTAAATACCATTTATGCCCTTAATTTATTTTCTTTTTCTAAAATAAATAGCAGTTATTTACAAAAATGACATCCTGCATTGATATGATGTACATCGTGCATTATTAGGAGTAAAAAGGCTGGTTCTGTACAAAAAAGTGGTTCTGCAAAGAAAATGCCACTATATATATATATATATATATATATATATATATATATATATATATATATATATATATATATATATATATATATATTACAGTTTGTCCTTTCGGAAGCAGCCCTCAACACATATATGCCTACCATTCAAACTGCGTAGGAATATTAGATGACTAGATTAGTGGACTTAAGCCTAAATGTAAGCTTTGTACCATTAGGTTTAGGGGTTACAATTGCCTTTTTGTTAAGCTATATCTTTATTACAAATATTCATTACGTAATTACAAAACAAAAATTCAATAATAGATCTCTTTGCTATTTTACACCTGACATAGAGTTACTAACATTGAGATAATTAATCCTTGAGGGAAATAAAAATTAGTTCATATGATTATAACAAAATATTGGAATTAGTCTCACGCATACTGATTACCGATAACGGATGCATGCGAATGCGATCTCTAAAACCATCATTTGTTTCACATATGATCTCTCTTGTATGTAATCGGCAGTGTCGCTTTATGGATATTGGTGGATTCGTGTTGGTATCACAAAAAGACCTTTAAACATACACACAAAATAAGCATGTATGAGTAATGCATGAACTAATTAAACTCAAGCGTCATGTATAAAAGGGCGAGGTATCATGGCTCAAGCCACTTTGCCACATCACCGCAAACTCAGCATCTCACTTTTAACACTCAGACATCAAAATTCCTCTCCCTCATAGCTTGAGACAGTTTCACCTTTTGAGACCCACCATTTTAATATTATTTTTTCATTTTTTTCAAACAAACTAGTTTTTCATTCATTTAAATTAGAGTACGAGTTCCAATACGAAACAGAAAAACATACGAAATTTAAAAAACAATACGAAAATAAATAAATACATGAAATTATGAATAAACTTTTTGATGTTGTAGATGTCGTTGTCAAATATGCTCAATAAGATTTCGTTGAAGAGTTGCGTGTGTTTGTTTATCACGTAGTTCTTTGGCTTTCTTCCGTTACACTCCGCACCTCTCGATAGTCTCACGATCATAGAAGATCGGATTACGAGTACGTGAAGTTCCACCTTGTTGCAACGATTGTTGATACTGAACAGCTTACGTAACCAACAAAATGTCACTCAAATCATCCTCATCGGATGCATCGGAAAAAGAATCATCACTATACATATTGGTAGAGAGTGTGTTTTTTGTAGAGAAAGTTGTGTGAATATTGGTTAAAAGGGTATTATTTATAGTGTTTAAAAAGTTTAACTTGTAATTTTTTTTAAAAATTAAAAACTAGCCGTTTAATAACCGTAATATTTTTTTGTTTTCTTTTCTTCAACAAACTTACACACGCCACAAAACTCACTCAACCACTGATACAAGGAAGGGGGTTATTGAGAAGTGCTCATGTCATACGGATATTTATATGGCTAGAATTACGTGAGCCTATAAGGTCACACATGTATACACTTAGATAATACTTTTATAGTATAATTAATATATATTTGTATTATATTAATTAAATTAAGTTTATTTAACGGTATAACTTCACGGTCGTTAGTTAACCGTTAAACGATTTAATTAACTAAAGGATTGCAATTAGGATAGTATAAGACTTAACTAGTTACATAATAGCCCAAACAATATGTTAATCCCACAAGGGGGGGGGCTGGCCGACTACAAGCAAAAGAAAAGGAAAGAAAGCCAACTTGGTCACCAAGTAATTTATCATATATAATGAATTAAGGATTCATTAGTTTAGGTTAATCCTTGAATAGCTAAATCACACACAAAGTCTTTTTCTCATCTTCTCTTGCTCTAAACGATCAACCAAAGGGTTTTCGTAATCCCTTTGGATCGATTTCAATATAAACAAGAAACTAGGGTTCGTTGTTTGTTAGTGAAAGTTAAGAACTAGCATTCGGTATTATTGCTTAAACGTGTAGTGTGAATATACATAGAGGTCACCTACTTTGGTGATTTGGTTTATTGGTTTTGTGGGTACTCAGGAACACAAGGGTGTTGATAGCTTTCGTTAGTTGCTCGAATAAAGAACGAACGGGTACGCAAATCGTTTATTGTTTTATGTTACTTAGTCACATCATACGTATACCTTTGGGACCATATCCGATGCATAATATTAAGTTTAATATAGGTTATTAGATAACAAATCCCAACAGTGGCATCACGAGCCGTTCGTATGGTGGTTTAATTACATAAAACTAGTAAAATCGCTAAAAAATGTTTATTTTTGCTTGTTTTCTTGTTATAGTTTGTGGGCAGCCCTTAGGGCTTATTTTTGTGAAAATATAGACTCCTAAGAGTCCCTAAAATCTGAAAAATAAAATATAGTTTGTGGATTTTACGCGATTTACAAAGTGTGTCTTTTTAAATGCTTTAAATTCACCGTTTTTCGGCTTATTTGTGTTGTTAACTTGTTTAATTGAATTCCATGATGAATACATGCATATTTATCATGGTTTATAAGCCTTACATCTTTATTATAAATGCATGTTTATGTGTTAATTGTTTGATATCCAAAGACTGATGAATACCTATGTTTATTGCATGTTTGTTTGGTTGTTTTATGTGTTGATCACATAACTTTCGTGCACTAAAAAATGATATCCCGACTCTATGAATGGAGTTAGACCACAAAATATTTTTTGGGAGTTCACAACTCAGTGGACTACAACTTTTATGTTTATTACTAAACACGGAGAAAGACTTTTTCCTTATCTGATCGGGGCCTAAAGTCGGTTAATATTTTCAATCAGCATGCAGTTTTTATTTATACCTAGTATAAGGAATTTGCAATCAAGTTATTTGATGTATGTATACTACTTGTTTTAAGATGATTCTAAAAGCAAGTGGATGCTTTTTGTGGTATGTGGCTTGTCTATTAGTTAGGCATTCGTTTGTCTTTTCTTTGCATGTCGGTAATTGTTAAGTATTAATAGTTTTCATTGTTTTTGCTTTTATATATTATCGTGACTTATCAAAATTGTTTTTGAAAATTAATATGACTAAAAGCTATCGTATAATAATCTATTATAAACTAATGTCTTGCATTGTGTTAAAAGTCATTGGATTGGTTTACACTATAATTTTCTCTCGCGACGACACAATGTATAGATGGTAGTTTATAATACATTATTAATTGCTTATTATATAGTGCTATGCGTATATAATTTGCTTGATTGATGAGCTAATATAAAAGTAAATTATTGTTTTGCATGTTTTAAAATGCATAGGGTTGGGTTTACACCGTAATTTTCTTTCGCGGGAAAACATGCAAGTTCAATATTTTACGACAACTTATTTAATAGTATTAAAGTATGTTGCAATTTTATCAATGATGGAATTGCTTGGGCATAAAAACCCTTGAGGGCGTCCATCTAGGGTTTGATTATTTTCTGCAACAAGGCTTAAGTTCTATTTACAATGTTAATAATAAAACTGCCAAACATGCCTTAGACTCTACCTATCTTTGGAATTTTCGTCTTGGGCATATAAACAAGAAGCTCATTGAAAAGCTTCTAAACGATGGGATCTTTCAACCCACTGATGATGCATCTTTTGATAAACGGAAAGCTTGTATATCTAGAAAGATGGTGCGTAAGCCTTTTTCGCATCAAACAGAAATAGCTAAAGATCTGCTAGGACTTATACACACTAATGTATCTGGTCCTATTAGAACTATGTCAAGAGAAGGTGCTAGCTACTTCATAACCTTCACTGATAATTTTAGCCGTTATGGTTATGGTTACTTGATGAAACATAAACATGAGGTGTTTGAAACATTTAAGGTCTTTCTAAATAAAGTAGAAAATCAACTCGAAAAAAAAAAATAAAGGCTCTTCGATCTAATCAAGGAGGTGAGTACATGAGTCATGAGTTTGTAGATCACATGAAAAGTTGTGGGAATGTCTCTCAACTTACTCCACCTTATACACCACAACATAATAGGGTGTTTGAGAGGAGGAATAAAACTTTGCTTGACATGGTTTAATCAATGATGAATATAACAATTCTGCCAATGTCCTTTTAGGGATATGCTTTAGAGTCTGCCACGTGGATATTCAACATGGTTCAACCAAGAAGGTTGACAACACCATATGAATCATGGCATGAGAAATCTCCCAAGTTGTCTTACTTAAGGGTCTAGGGTTGTGAGGCACTCGTGAAATAAGACACGCCTGACAAACTTGAGTCTAGATCATTAAGTGTCTCTTTATAGGATACCCAAAGGAAACGATGGGTTACTACTTCTACAACTTGCACGATAATAAAATATATGTTGCTCAAAATGCTGAGTTTTTTGAGAGTAGTCTCACATCACAAGAAGCAATTGGGAGTAAGGTAGATCTTGAAGTAATTCAAGATGATACGCAACCTTTTGAAAACACTAACGAACATCACAATGAGGTCGCACATTAAGATATCGAGCCCCAAAGTGATATAGTTCCCATTCGCAGATCCACGAGGATACCTCAAGCACCTGATCGATATGGTTTCTATGTCGATGCCGAGGAGCATGAGTTAGGGGATGTTAATCAACCTCCTAACTATAAAGTTGCATTATTAGATTCTGAATTTGATAAATGGGTTGAGGTTATGAATGCGGAAGTGCAATCCATGAAAGATAACAAAGTCTGATGTTTGGTTGATCTTCCTCCTGATGGAAGAACCATTAGGAGCAAATGGATTTAAAAAAAATTGATATGGATGGCAACGTACACACCTTAAAGCTCATCTTGTGGTAAAAGGTTATACCCAAACCTACAGTGTAGATTATGGGGAAACCTTCTCTCTTATTGCAGACATTAGAGTTATAAGGATTCTTTTAGCCATAGTCGCGTACTATGACTATGAGATTTGGAAAATGGATGTCAAAACCGCCTTCTTGAATAGGCACCTAAGCAAGGACGTATATATGGTGCAACCTGAGGGGTTTATGGATCTAAAACATCCCAGAAAATTTGGTTTCACTCAAATCCTGATGAGCCATGTGTATATCTAAAAGCTAGTGGAGTAATGTTGCATTCTTAGTTTTAAATGTTGATGACATATTAATCATAGGAAATAACATTCTAATACTACAAGATGTAAAATCCTGGCTTGGTAAGTGTCTTTTTATGAAAGACTTATGAGAAGCAGCATACATCCTTGAAATCAAGATCACAAGATATAGATTAAAGTGGTTAATTTCTCTTAGTCAAAGTGCTTATCTTGACAAAATCTTAAAGAGATTTAAGATGGAAAATTCCAAGCGTAGAAATATTCCAATACAAGAGAGACCTAACTTGAGCAAGGCTCAAGGTGTTTCTACACTTGAAGAGGTGAAGCGCATGTAAAGAGTTTCTTATGCCTCGGCTATAGTATCTATTATGTATGCAGTTAAATGCACAAGACCAGATGATTTCAGCAAAATCTTGGAGAATGTCATTAGACTGTTGTTAAAATTATTTAAGTATTTGAGGAATACTAAAGATATAGTTCTTGTTTATGGGGGCAATCTCGGAAATGAGCTCAAAGTCACTTGCTATACTAATGTTGGATTCGAGACCGATAAAGACGATACTAAATCCCAATCATGATATGTCTTCGTAGTTAATGGAGGAGCCGTAGACTGGAAAATGTTAAGCACGAAACTATAGCGATATCTTTTACGGAAGCTATGTACATAGTTGCTTCAAAAGCTGCAATGGAAGCTGTTTAGATGAGGAAGTTTATTGATGGGCATGGAAATATAGTTCCCACTAATAAAGAACCTATGGAGATGTTATGCGACAATACGGGCACAATTTCCATCGCCAACGAACCCAGAATTATGAAGGGTGTCAAACATTATAAAAGGAAATATCACTACATTCGAGAAGTTATCGAATCGGGTGAAATTGTCTCTAACAAAGTTCACACTGATGACAACGTATCTAATCCTTTTACGAAGCCAATGTCGTTAACCAAGCATACTCAACATGCTAGGGGAATTGGACTTCGTCCTGCTAGTAGTCCCATGTAGATTTGTGTTTATTTTTTAGTATTTGGATAAAGAGATGTAAAACGATTATTATTTTTTCCATGAATTAATATACTTGGTATGAATGTTTTCATTTTATAATAATTATGTCATATATTTGCATGTTTAAATCCATGAATGATTTGTAGCATTATAAACTTGTCCATTTCAGTTAACGATACGGGAGTGTTGTTGAATTAAGACAAATGTAAGTGATTGATAATATTCTGGGAATATTAAAGGACCTGTCCGCCAAAATCATATGTTATTCAATGGTGTTGAATATTGGGATACCCCAACTTGTGTAGACTCACTTTATAGAGAGACGTCATTAAGTGAATTCCACATATGGTATAGTTTTTGCTCATCCTCAGACTTGAGATGCAAGCAGGTCTTGCATGTGTGGATGATATTTCTTTATTCTAGTCAAACGTTATCCTAAATAAGGTAGTTATAAAGGTTATGTTCAGAAATGTTGTAAAGCACATAAATGACACTTGTAGTCAAATAGAATTTGTTCCTCTACGTGTTTATAGAGTTAGATACTATTGGGTCCTTCGTTGAGTTGATTAGATGTTTGCATGGCCATGCCTAAAGTATAGTCAAGATGAATCTTGCTACTTTTGGTAATCTAGTTTAATTTCAATAACGAGAAATATTATAGTTAAATTATAGAATAGTGTAGATGTATCAAATCACTTAACACTAGACAAGATATAAAGTTTATAAAGAGAAAGTAAGTTGTATCACTTAGAGAGAGAAAGGAAAGGAAAGGAAAATGTATTATGTGAATAACCAAATGAACAACCAACCCTCTCCAAGGCATGGAGAGGGGTATTTATACCTCACTATGGTCGGTCAATATAAGGATGACTTATGTTGACTCAGTTAGCTAGGTAAGTTTCTAAATATTACGCTACGGGCTATACTATTACACTTTTGGAAGTGACCGAGTCTTTTCTCGATTCCTAACAATCTCCCCCTAAGGGAGGTCACTCCAATTTACAAAAAACTTAAGATCTACATTCTATGAATGTCTTCAATCTTTAGCTCGTAGTCTTGTTATCTTGTTCTTTATCTTGTGAATCTTGATGTAGCATACTTTAGACTTTTAGACTTTAGCTTGTATCTATTTCTTGACTTGTATGTGATCTTTGAGCTTCTTGAGATCATCAACCAAGCATAATCTCTTTTTGCCATCTTGTAATCTATGCCTTCTTGTGATCTTGTGACTTCTGGACCGACATGCTCATAGTGTTCTTGATGTGTGTAACCATCTTTCTTGAGATTCTTTAACTTTAACACTTCGTCACTTTATGAAGGATGTGCGGTATCAACTTAATACTTCTTCACTTCAAGAAAGACATATGGTATCAGAGTAGCGGAAGTCTTGAAACATGTACTTGAGATTTCATGATGTTATTACTTACGTCGGTCGAGTATGAGCATGTGGTATTGACTTCGACTTGTCATCGGGTAACTTCTACCACCGTCAGGAAATATGCATGAATGGGTTAGTGATAAACAACATATATGGATGAAAGTGGCTTTGTCACTTCGTTGAATATGGTTGTAACAACCACGGTTCCCCGTTAATCATTATAAATACTGCTAGTGATCAGGTATAATTTTAAAGAATCTCCTTGACAGGGTTTCGCAGCTGCACTAGCCATTCTCATTACCGAAGCATCTCAAAGCAGACAACACGGTAAGAGTGAACCGGTAAGTTACTATCTTCCCGATTAAGCCGTCAATTTATGTTCAAATTTTCTATGTCCAGATACCCTTGTGAGGCTTCCTATGGACAAAAGATTGAAAATTGATTTAGAAAATTAGTCGGTGTGTTAAGATGAAAACGGTTTTTATAACACACCAACAGTTTTATCTTTTTCAAAATTCATCCGTCAATTCATAAGCTAGACCGAATCGATATCCAGTATCACAAGTTTGATCCGTGTAGGATCTCACAAGTCGCCTACAGCAGAGCTTGTTTGATGTTGGCTCTAGAAGGATTTCCATCGTCATTGTGAATACTTTTTAGGTATCACCCTGATGTTCTGGCAAAATCATAAGGATAATGCGTAGGACTCCTAATATATTTCTTGTTTTCACATTGTGTGAATTAGCGAGCATATTTTGAATAAGTGTTCTAATAAGATTTGTGGATGATCTCTTTTATGGCTCTAGACTCGATAGTGCACTTTGAATTTTAGTAATCGGAGGCTGAAGCAGACTGCCGCCTTTTAAATACCAACTAACTCGGAGTGAGAAAGTCGATAGAAATGTGTTTAATCTGTGTGAGAAATGAAACAAGAGTCTTTTGAGAGACCTTGAGTGGTAGGGAAGGGTTGTGCATTACGTGACTGGGTCCATAACGACTGTCTTCAATACCAGACAACATCTTAGTGTTTCTGACTGTTTATGTATTGGCCCGGTTTCTGCCTAAGTGTAAGGAGGGCTTCTTTTTTTCACCCTTTATCTTAACTTTTCTTTTTAATTCTTTAACCCCTTTAGTGCTTACCGAGACTTCATAACTAGTACCTTGTTGGGTTTGTTCCAGTACTAGCTCCATCCCAGTCGGCACTATTCCCTTATTCTCACTTTTACTCCTTTTTTATATCATACCTATGGACTTCTACACTAACTAGTGGAATGTCTCTGGGTAGATCCCTCCGGTTCTGGCTGAATCGTGGGAACAAATACCTAATCCTAACCACCTTATAACTCCAAGTAATTACAACATGGTCCGGATCTTTTGGTATAATTCCACCTAAAAACCATTTAAAATTGCTCCCCCTTAACATGTGCATCGATATTCAAAAATGTTTAGCACATGAAGGTTGAAGCTTGCACTTGAGTCCTAAAAATCACATCTTTAGCCATATATTTTAATCACATTTTCTCCTCTTATCAAAAATGTTAAATCTCTTGATATTTTGGATATCAATTGATTCATATATTAATGGTTTCAGGGAAAAAATGTCCAATTATTAACAAGCCGTATTAGATACATTTTTAATGCTCCCTCAATTTATGTGGGTATTATATATATAGTGTTGAGTACGTGAATTTGAAATATTTTAAATTTATTAAAAAATTCTAGAAAATTCGTACTCAAACACTATTTATATTGCCTACTATTATAAGTCTATACTACATATTCACAAGATAAGATTTTGAGATTGGACCTGACGATTAAACGGTACGCGTCATAAGTTTGTAGCCCATCTCGAGTTCTCGTGCACCAACCAATCGCTCCAGATTTCTAATGATTTCCATTTCTCGCAGCTGCTTATCGATCAACTCAATTATAAGTCTCGATCTCTTTCGGTCAATAGCCGTCCACTTTCTCTTTGGCATCTCCGTGTTGTAATCCAGACAAAAGTCGAGTACTCTATGATGAATCTCATGGCAAACAGACTTGAGTGTGCCAACCGAGAACTTGTACAGCTCATCAGCTCGCAAAACTCTTTTCTGTTTGTTCAGGTCTTCATAGACAATTCTTGGTGGATCGTATGATGGAGTATAGGGTTCTTTGAATTCAATTTCTAGAAAGGTCTTCTAAGGTTTGGTGATGTTAAGTTTCTTCTGGTAACTCTCTACACAAGCTATAAATCTTCGACACGTCTCTTGAGGATTAAGCTTCTTGTGAACATACGAAGAGCCACAATAAAGTCAACAATAACACTCCCTTCGAGGTGGAATAGCTTGTGTTGAACAACAAGAAGAAGCATATCTTCAATGTCGTTTAGGTGTAGATCAACGAAGTTACCTTATTTAAACTTATAAAGCTAATGATCAGATTTTTTCACCACAATCTCTTCTAAGTGACCATATCCATGTAATTTCTTGACACTAACACTCTTCACAACAAGAATCGTCTTAGTAGAGTAAACGTTATGCTTGGAAAATTTGCTTACCTGAGATCGGTACCATAATTTACTTCTTTCACCCAGTGTTTGATTCCCTTTTCCGTATCTTTGTCATACGCATGTTTAATGGTACTCCAAAGTGTAAGGACCATGTCTTTAATTCCTTTGATCTCATACCGAGTCTCCTTTATCTTCGTAATAGATGAAGTGTATGTAACCTCTAGATCAGAAGTCTTTAGATACTCCAAATCATTATTGAAGAAGTAGTCAACAGCAACGGTTCGATGACCTGGGGGACCTTGTAGAGGAAGAGGCTTGGATAGATCAAACGGGTAATGATCTCCTTCTAGATTATTCCAATTAAGTTTGTATGTTAACGCATTGAAGCACTCTTGGAAGTTGTACTCAAGCTCGATACTACTAGAGCAAGTGCCTTTTAACATATTGAAGGCAGGTCCTAACAAGATATCTTGAGTGAGATTTTCTATTTTGAGTCCATTCAACACGTACTTGGAGAAGTCAATAGGAGCGGCCATGAGATCGTTGAATGTGAGAGGATCCTTTATAGCAGAGACCATTTAATTGAACCAAGGCTGTTCGGGTTAATCAAGTATAACCTGACACTTATTCCATTCAGGATCAGGAGTAGGAGGCCTTGGAGGTTGCTTGAACCAATTTGGATTCAGAGTCTTTCTTTTTTTGGGTTCTGACGTGTCTTGTGGTTGATTATCATCATGAGCTATATCATCACCAGCATCATCCATAACCACTTCAGCAATAGGTTCTTCAACTAGTTCCTTTGCAGAACCAGACTTACCAGTTTTAGATCCTTTAGTTGGAGCTTTACCTTTTGAGGTTTCCTTGGTAGAGGATGGCTTCTTAGAAGACTCAGACTCTTTAGTTCTTATCCTTTTGGTCTTCGTACCCTAGTTTGGTCTAGCTGGAGGGTCTTCATCATCATCGTCTTCATCATTATCAAGCTTTCTCTTGTGGTCTTAAACTGTGTCAGCGACTCCCTTATCCATTGCATTTTCATCTTTAATCAACACTTCCATGAGTACATGGTACAATCGATGATTAGCAGGATTTCTATTAAAAGACTTGTTTGCATGCATGGATTAGTAGAGAGCGCTTTTTAGATCATACTCTTCGAGAGCTGCCTTGTCGGTAGACTTGATAGTAAACTTTGGCTTTTGTTGCTTCTCAGCTTGTTTCCTCTTGATTTGTAGAATCTCTGAAGCACTCTTCTCAGATCCTTGTTCTAGATCAACTATTGGTGTTTATTTCTTGGATGATTCAGAAAACTGCTACAGAGAATATTTCTAAATAAGATCTGCTGTGTGTTTCTTTAGTTCCTTTTGAAAGACATCTCCAACTTTGGATCCACGATAGTTATCAACAATAGATGGAACTTGGGACTTAAGAATAGCAAGAGCTTTGGTAGAGTGATCAATAGTTTTCAGCTCAGACACATCTTTTTTCTAATTTTGTAACTCTTAATTCAACAACATTGAGTGCATTGGATTCAGGAACAACAGTGGTGACTATTGGAGCATCGGTTGTGATTGGTTGTGTGGGGATTGGTGTTGTTGTTTGTTAAGGCACAGGAGGTGTGGTGGATACAGATGGAGGTGGTAGAGTTGTTACAGTAGCTATTAAAGGAGATTCTTGAACATGTGTAGGAACTGTGGGTTCAGAAATCACAGATACAGGTACACTAAGCACGGATAAAGACTGGGTATGTGGAACTTCAGGCTAGATCTTAACTTCTAATAATGAGTTGATCTCTGTATCTGTAGTGTCCTTAACAATACTAACCAAAGAAGAATCAGAAGAAAGTTTAAGGAATTGATCACCAAAACCTGAAGATACAGATAAACTAGAGCTTGATGGAGGGAGTTCGGTCTTCTTGGGATCATCCTTTACTTCTGAAGTCTTTTCAGCATCTACCTTTGCTGCATCAGTAAACTCTTCCTCACCTTTATCAGAATCATCAACTTCAGCATTAATCATCTCTTCATCCTCATCCTTGCGCACACGAATATTGTACTTATAAATATCATCCTTATCAGATTTAGTTTCGACATCTTCGTCATCAGCATCTTGTGTATCACTGATATGATCATTTCCTTCATCATCAGCATCACCATCTTTATCATCCTTCTCAACATCATCATTATCATCATCAGCATGTTCACTGTCTTGTTCATCTCCCCGTTCTAGAATAACCTTCTCTTCAGTTATGTCTTTTTCCTCACTGGGAACCCTTGGTTTAATACCACTTCTTTCACTTGAGGTAGTAGAGATGACTGTAGACTCATTAGGAACCCCTGGTTTACTACCAGTTCCTTTATTTGAGCCTTCAGTACCTGGTTGTCTTTTGCTTGTCTTCTTACTTTCCTTAAGAGCTTGCATAATGTTTGTAGCTTCTTGTTCTTCTAGAGTAAGAGATGGAGCACCTTTAAGCTTAGTCTTTGAAGTGACGGGTTTTGACTTTGAAGCACTCGGAGTGTCTTGAATGACTACACTCTTAGAACTTCTGCCACCAGACTTCTTCTTAGCAGATTCAGGGATAGACTTAGTTACGATCCTAGCATGTGTAGCATGAACGTTTCTTGCTGCTTCTGCTTCCTCAGCTTCAGTTTGGCTGATAGACTTAGCTAACTCAAAAGCAACATCAGCTTCATCAGAAATAATGTTGTCATTAGTAGACAGTGTGACTTTCTTCTTGACTCTTCTTTTACTAGAAGTCTTTTTCTTAACTGGTTTAGGTTCAGGTTTAGACTCTTCAGATACATCAACAGTTTCTTGAGTGTCATTAGCAGTCTTCTTTCCTTGTGAACCTTTGCCTCTGCTATTCTTAGGGCGAATCTGACCAGTATAATACTTGATGAATATCTGATATGATTCAGATTGCTTGATTGCATCAGTCAGCATAGTCTCAGGAATGGGAAGTCCATATTCCTGATAATCTTCACCTATTCTGACAAACTTTAACCTACTTACAATACCATCGTCTTTGATTGTATGATAGTGTTGATAGTTGAGGTTGGTGAGAGACTTGTGTTATTTCAGGAAGTGATTGATGATGATCTTGGTGAATTGGGGATATGGCATGTTTTCGCGTCTTGATCTCTTCTCTTTTCTGTGATCAATTTGGTAAGCAAGATTATCCCAAATCAATTCTAGATAGTTAAATTTTCTCTTTTGAACATCCCCCACAGTATGTCAATTATAGACTTTCTGAGTTTGTCATTACTTGCTGTCTTTCCAGAGAGACACTTGTTGATTATAGCTGTTAGAGTTCTCCATGGCTGGTGCATGTGATCCACAAACATGTTGGTGTATTTGTACAGTGGACCCTTGTAGCCAAGATCAATAAGAAAGGTGAGTGCAGTATCATCATCTGGAACATTCGTAAAGTCTACACCTTCCACTCTTGGACAAATATCAAGAATTGTCCTAAAGACTTCAACATTGACAGTACACTTCTTGTTGGCATGTAGAAATTCATAAGAATCAATGCCTTGAATCTTCTTGATGGAATACCAGAATTGCTGCATAAATATTTCTGGAACATCTGCAAAAATAGTGAAAGCTTTGAAGCAGGTGGAGTTCTTGATGAGATCAATGACTACTTGAAATTTCTCTTCCTTCTGTGGCACAGTGGTTTCCAGTTTGATATTGGTAGAGTTAATCTTGACTCTTTCAGAGAATGGAACCCATTTATCATCACGAGCAGCAACTTTTTGTTTTTCTTGAGGATCATGATTCTGCTTAAGAAATAACCACTATAGTTTATATACACAACATATATATTTTACTGATTTATTCTGGTTATCCTTTGATGATATGATTGATCTATGATTAGGTTTCATGCAAACATGACAGAATTACTACACTCAATGAATAAGTCAACTAAGGTCAATAGTCAAAAATTAACTCAAAGTAGTCAATATGACATTTCCAACGGAACTTAGGACACACATTCAAGTAAAGAGTAGCAAATAAACATACAAGCATAACACATTATGAAACATAGCACCCTAAGCAAGTATTACACAAATTTTAAAAAATTTGGGCAGAGTTTCTTTTCATAATTATGTCATATTTCACTTGAAAATGTACTTGTGCATGTTTCGCTTGAAAACAACTTAACATATTTTGCTCAGACAAGGCCAGTCATGTTTTGCTCAAATAAACCTAACATGTTTCGCTTAAATAAACCTAACATGTTTCGCTTAGTATAGACCAAACATGTTTCGCTCAGAATAAGTGAAACATGTCTCGCTCAGAAAACATGCTTCGCTTCATTCCAGCAATACATGTTTCGCTTTATTCATACAAGACATGTTTCGCTTCATTCATAAGCACTTAATTCAGGTTTTACCAATTAAAAACCTTTAAGCCCATCTAACAATCCTCACATATCAATAATAGCACCACGAAATCAATTTCCACAAACATTAAACAACATTTTAAGCAAGCATTCAAAATTCGACCACATAAAGGGAGGAAATATATGGAAAACATGATAAGGATCATTTTGAGACAAATACAAGGCACTTAGCAATCCAACAACAGTTTACACACAAACTTTGAACATCTCATGAGCAATCTTATATCATTTTGGATGTAACGAGCCTAGAATAACTACTTTTCCAAGTAAAAAGAGCATATAGAAGGCAAGAACATGATCTAATAGCATAAAGACATTCATAAAAGGCTATTAAACACAAACCCATAACTATTCATCCCTATAACTCATGTTTCGCTTTATTCATCAAACAAAAATCAAAATATCTTACTAATGATTGAGATATAACAAAAACTGTTTCACACGCACCTTAATCGCACCCTATCGTACAAAATCCCTCAACTAATTAGACAAAAACTACAACTTTTAACTTATGAACCTTAATCCGTTTTAACTGTATACGAGTGATAAAAGGAGTTTTAACCTAATTCTTTTTGCCAATATGATGAGAAATGTATTAGGAACGAGTAGCAGTGTACCTTTTGCCTAAAAAATGAGTTTTGTTTTTATAAGTTTGAAGCGAGTGAAAAGTGTAGAGAGAAATGTGTTTGGAAATTTTTAATATGAATGTGTGAGAGGAGCGAAATGTGTTTCAAAAATGTTAATACAAGTTTATGTTTCAAAAGTGACACAAATAGTCCTTGTATTTTCTTGTGCCTTCTAATTTTCATTTAAACTTATTACTGAGCTTAACTAAGTTATAGAAATGATATATTTAGCCCCTAAAGTTTATTGCTAGGATTCTAAGCCTTATATTTTGCCATTTAGTCCCTTAAAGATGAAACCCACTAACATTTTAAGACCAATTGAGTTACAAATACATTAACTCCCTTTTAATTGATAATCCATTATTGAAAAACCATTTTCCATTTTATTTCGCGATGACTCTTTGAAAGATTATTTTGAAAGAATTTGACTATTTTTTTCCCCTCAAATAATGTCTCGTTTTCTATTTAAAGAGCTATAGACCTTGTTTGAGTGATAGAAACTTTTTTTTAAAATCTTTTCAGATGTGAAACTGATATGTTTAATTATTTTTCATAAAACAACATCATTAAAAACAAGATTTCTCTCGTTTACATAAATAAATTCACTGATACGTACACTTATTTGACATAGGAAGCACGAGTTGTGTTGCAAAGTAAACACAAGCCTTTGAATGACTATGAAGAAATTCGTTCCCGAGAAAAAATTATTTCCTGTTGTGAGGCCAAGTTCTCTTTTTGAAACACTTGCCTTTAAGATGATGATCAGGTTGCTATCAGAAATAATAGCAAGCCATATGACATATTTTCTATTCGAACTTTATTTACAGCTTTGTGCCATTATTGAATGACATTTCTAAGGCCGTAAATATTATGGATTCTAGAAAACATGTCATGAAAACCTAATTTTGTATTTTTCTGATTTTTCTGATTTTTTAATTTTGTATTTTCTTTTTATGAATTTATATTTTTATATTTTCTTTTTTGAAAAATTTATATGAATTGAAAAAATATTTTTGTGGTTTTCTGATTTTCTTATGTACATATAATACACATGATATTTCACGAGTTATCACCATTACTCGTCTTCCTCCTCTGTCAGACGTTTTAGCGTTTTCGGAGACATGCTTCTCATACCCAGTTTTTTTGATCAAGAAGTTGAATCTTTCTCTTAGCAACGGTTTGGTGAAGATGTCAGCCAGTTGATATTCCGTCCGAACAAAGTAAAGTTACACTATTCCATCCTCCACTTGCTCCTTTATAAAATGGTAGCGTACATCAATGTGCTTTGCTCTAGAGTGTTGAACGTTGTTGCAGCATAGAGCAATCGCACTTTTGTTGTCGCAGTACAGAGGAATCTTATTGAATGTAAACCCATAGTTTGTTAGCTGTGGTCGCATCCATAGGATTTGAGCACAACACCCAGATAAGGCAGTATATTCAGCCTCTGTACTCGAAATCGCAATGCTCTTTTTCTTCTTGGAAGACCAGCTAACAAGTTTATCAAACTTAAATTTCTTAAAGACCGTATTCGGAGCTGGCTCTCTATTCATAGGTCGAATTCGCAAGGTGAGATCTGTTTCCTTAAAGAGGAGTTGCGGTCTTGTGATGAGGTTATTGATAAGGGAGATTGCTCGAATGAGGTGGTCCATAAACGTACAGAGATTCTCAACAAGATTCATCAGGTAAATAATATTCAAGCTTCGGAAATTGCTCAAAAAGCCAAGATTAAATGGGCAATCGAGGGAGATGAAAATGTGAAGTTTTTTCATGGTATGCTAAACAAGAAGCGCAATCAATCTAATATTCGGGGTATTATGGTGAACGGGACGTGGGTCGATGACCCAGTTCAGGTGAAGCGTGAATTCTTTGAACATTTTCGGGGTAGGTTCGATAAACCATCAGTGAATCGAGCGTGTATTGATACCCCTTTTCCTGTCTCCCTATCGATTGATCAGAAAGAGGATATGGAACGCAGGATTTCTAAAGAGGAGGTTAAAAGGGCTGTGTGGGATTGCGGCGTTGATAAGTCTCCGGGTCCGGATGGTTTTTCATTTAGCTTTTACCGTCATTTTTGGCCTGTGATTGAGAAGGACGTGTTCGAGGCTGTTGACTATTTCTTCATGTATGGTGAAATACCGAATGGATGTAACTCGAACTTTATTGCTTTGATTCCTAAAATCCTTGATGCCAACATGGTTAAGGATTTTCGTCCTATAAGTTTGATCGGGAGCTTATACAAGATTATTGCTAAAATCTTGGCGAACCGATTAGTTGGTGTGCTTGGTGATCTTGTCAATGAGGTTCAATCAGCTTTTGTGGCGGACAGACAAATCCTAGACGGTCCATTTATTCTTGATGAGGTTCTTCAATGGTGTCGTAGGAAGAAAAAACACGCTCTTATTTTCAAAGTTGATTTCGAGAAAGCTTTTGATTCGGTCCGCTGGGATTTCGTGGATGATGTGTTAAATAAATTTGGTTTCGGTGAAAGATGGAGGACTTGGATTCAAAGTTGTCTTAGATCATCCAGGGGGTCCATTCTTGTCAACGGTAGTCCTACGGAGGAATTTCAATTTTTTAGAGGTCTTAAACAAGGTGATCCTTTATCCCCTTTTTTATTCATTCTTATTATGGAGAGCTTGCATATTTCTTTTCAACGTGTGGTAGATGCGGGTTTGTTTACGGGGATCAAAATTAATTCCATGGTGAATTTGTCTCATTTGTTTTATGCGGATGATGCAATCTTTCTTGGCCAATGGAGTGAGCTCAATATCGATTCGTTAGTTCGAGTTTTGGATTGTTTTTTCCGGGCTTCTGGTCTTCGTATTAACATGTGTAAGAGTAAGATTATGGGTGTTAACGTTGAAGATGGGATGGTTAAAAACGCGGCTTCTAAACTTGGGTGTCTTGTCCTTAAGACTCCATTCACTTATTTGGGTACGAAAGTTGGGGGAAATATGTCAAGGAAGCAAGCTTGGAAAGAAGTGGTGGACAAGGTGTTATCTCGTCTTTCTAGATGGAAGATGAAACTCCTTTCAATCGGAGGCAGACTCACTCTTCTTAAGTCCGTGTTAGGATCTATGCCAATCTTCCATATGTCCATTTTTAAGGTTCCCTCGAGTATTCTTAAATCTCTTGAATCTATTCGTAGTCGGTTCTTTAATGGCCAGGATCCGAAGAGTAACAAAGCTTCTTGGGTAAAGTGGAACAAGGTCCTAACTCCGAAGGATAAAGGGGGTTTAGGGGTATCAAGCTTGTTTGCCCTTAATAGAGGTCTCATGCTCAAGTGGGTTTGGCGGTTCTATTCTCAGAAATGTTCCTTATGGACTAAAGTGATTAAGGCTATTTATGGGGAGGACGGGAATTTGAACAAGGATGTTTCTGGTGGAGTTCGAACCTGCTGGACATCGATAGTTCACGAAGTAAGGGTGTTACAAGGTCGGGGTATTAATGTTGCAGATTACATCCGATTGAAGCTGGGGAATGGGGAGAACACGCGGTTCTGGGTCGACAATTGGTATGAAGGCGGTGTCATCAAAGAGCTGTTCCCACGTATGTTCGCTCTTGAGTTGAATAAGAATGCTACTGTTAGTTCGAAATTGAATGCGTCAAGTTTAGATAACTCATTTCGAAGAAAAGCGAGAAGTGGAATTGAAGAGATGCAACTTAACTCTTTGGCTGAGATTTCTCGGATGACTACTCTCGTGCCTTGCGAAGATCGTTACGTTTGGACGTTAGAAAGTGATGGGGTCTTTTCGGTGGCTTCAATTCGAAAGGAGATTGATGGGAATCGGTTTCAGGATGTTAGTTTGCCGACTAGGTGGGTTAAATCCGTGCCAATCAAGGTGAATATCATAGCTTGGAAAGTCAAATCTAACGCGCTCCCAACGCGTTTTAATATCTCTCGTCGTGGAATGGATATTGATTCGATTGTTTGTCCCATTTGTAATGCCGGTGTGGAATCGACAAACCATATTTTCTTTCAATGCGTTGTAGTGAGACAGATTATGCGTAAGATATCTTCTTGGTGGAATATCGACTATTCGGATGTGAATTCTTACGAGGAATGGCGAGTTTGGTTGGTTTCTATTCGGATTCAATCCAAACTCAAATGCGTTCTTGAGGGTGTATACTATGGTTTGTGGTGGTATATGTGGAACTTTCGCAACAAGCTTCTGTTTGACAAGAAGATCCCTGAAAAGGTGCTGATATTTGATAATTTAGTTTCTAGTTCTTTTTATTGGTGTAAATTCAGATGTAAAACGTCGTTCAAGTGGGACGATTGGCTTAAGAACCCTTATATTGTTCTTGTTTGATCTAGCTCCTTGCTAGTGTTTTAATAAATCGCCGTTCAAAAAAAAATCTTCCAAACAACTTAAACCTAAAGAAAACAAGATACTTTGCGTGGGGCTTGATAATTAGAGCACGGAGAGCAGTCGTGCCAAACTCCTCGTGCTAAACTCAAAAAGTGGTGTCACGTTAGCAAAATGGAGTTTGGCACCAAAAATGCTATGGCACCAGAATTCAGTGGCATTGGTTTGGCACCAGAATTCTGGTGCCAAACTATTTTTATTTTATTTTTTTAATTAACTATTATTTAAATAAACTTATTATAACTAAAATAAAATTCATTAAAATTAAAACATTACATTAAAAAAAATACATAAATTAAAAGACATAAATTAAAAGTTTCTGGTGCCAAACTCCATTTTGCTGAATTCTGGTTGGTTGGGTAGGTAAGCATACCGAAAATCCAATTCGGTTTGGGATTCATTTTTTTGAGTGAAAGATGAGAGAATTGGTATAGAAATTGTGTGTGAAGTTATAAAATATAAAGAGGTATTTATAGGATTTTTGAAGGGGTAAAAATAGGATTTTGAGGGTATTTTTTTTCAAAAATCCTCTCCCCCCAACGGCTCCAAACGGCTACTTTAAAAAAATAAAATACCAATCGCTTGGGCTTTTAGCCACGGCGCGAGAGTGCTTGACGCGAACCACGGAGTGGTGCGTCATGGCTCAATCTCACGCCATGGCTTGGCACCAAGCCAAAACGCCACCACTCCGACCCCTCTTATATTATACTTATAGGCAAAAGTTAAATAAAGATCCTCTTTTTATCATAGATCTAAAGTCTCCATTTCAGAGATGAGATCAATGTAGATCCAGTATTTATCAAAAATCTAATGGACCAATCATAGTCACCCATTTTTTTTATTAAATTAAAAAAAACCCAATTTTCACTTCTTTTTTAAAATTAAAATATCTTGCAAACGGTAAATCGTCAAACGACAAAAAATACACCATCGCGACGAGAATTAAATCATCTTTCTATAGAGGGTCACTTTAATATACTTTCGACGAACTTTTTTTTTTGATTTTTTTTCAGTCACGTCTGAAAAAACTACATATGATTTGTATCAAAATCACATATGATTTGTGATACAAATCACATGTGATCTTTCTAAACGTGACTGAAAAATAAAATTGAAAAAAAAGTTCGTCGAAAGTATATCAAAGTGCCCCTCTATAGAAAGATGATTTAATTCTCGTTGCAATGGTATGTTTCATTTTACGTAACGATTAACGGTTTGTGAGATATTTAATTTTAAAAAAATAGGTGAAAAGTGAGTTTTATTTAATTTGATGAAAAAATGAAGGGTTGAGATGAAGCTGACTCTTTCAACATAGACCCACAATTTAGTGAAGATCCAATTAACCAATCACAACCCTTATTTTTTTTATCAAATTAAATAAAACTCATTTTTCACCACTTTTTAAAAATTAAATATCTCACAAACCGTTAATCGTTACGCAAAACCAAACATACCATCGCGACGAGAATTAAATCATCTTTCTATAGAGGGGCACTTTGATATACTTTCGACGAACTTTTTCTTTGATTTTTTTTTCAGTCACGTCCGAAAAAAATCACACGTGGTTATGGAAAATCACATGTGATTCTGATACAAATCATATGTTATTTTTCCAGACGTGACTAAAAAAAATCAAAATAAAAGTTCGTCGAAAGTATATCAAAGTGCCCACTATAGAAAGATGATTTAATTCTCGTCGCGATAGTGTATTTTTTGTCGTTTGACGATTTACCGTTTGCAATATATTTTATTTTAAAAAAAGATATGAAAAGTGAGTTTTTTTAATTTAATGAAAAAATGAGTGGCTATGATTGGTCCATTGGATCTTTAATAAATGTTGAGTGTACATTGATCTCATCTCATAGTTCAACATAGACCCACAATTTATTAAAGATTCAATGAACCAATCACAGTTCTCTATTTTTTCATCAAATTAAATAAAACCTACTTTTCACATCTTTTTTAAAAATTAAATATCTCACAAACCGTTAATCGTTATGCAAAACGAAACATACCATCGGGACGAGAATTAAATCATATTTTTGTAAAGGGGCACTTTGATATACTTTCGACGAACTGTTTTTTAATTTTTTTTTCAGTCACGTCTGAAAAAATCATATGTGATTCTGGAAAATCACATGTGATTGATTCTGATACAAATCATATGTGATTTTTTTTCAGATGTGACTGAAAAAAAAATCAAAAAAAAGTTCGTCGAAAGTATATCAAAGTGCCTCTCTATAGAAAGATGATTTAATCTCGTCGCGATGGCGTATTTTTTGTCGTTTGACGATTTACCGTTTGCAAGATATTTTATTTTTAAAAAAAAGGTAGAAAGTATATTTTTTTAATTTAACGAAAAAATAATTGACTATGATTGGTCAATTGGGTCATTGATAGATGTTGGGTCTACATTGATCTCATCTCAATATACCCCTTTTTTATAACTCCATACTTTAAAGTATAAATCATATTTTTCTTTAAACTTGTTCTTTTAGATCAAAATCGTTCCTAACATAGTTTTCCAATTTCGCACAAAAGAATTAAACGACGTTTCTACTTTTTCTTCCTATCGTTAAAGCCATCATTGATTTAATAGTCATCAAAAAATTAATCTAGACGTGTGGTTGTACTCTTGACATGACACACCAATTACAATTAATGATTTAGATGGATGAAATATTTTAGAAAATATATATGCAAGTTATAGAACAAAAAATATGCCATCTACTTGATTTCAAGTTGAGTCAGCAATGAGTATAACAATTAAAGTCTTTTTTCCCCGATAATATCAATACGAGCGGTGAGATCTTTATAGAACATTATTATTTTAAAGAATAAATGGGTGAATCTAGCCATTCATTTTTTCCATCAAACAAACAAACCCATATTCCACTTTTTTTTAACAACATATCTTGCAAACGGTAAATCGTCAAATTACGAAAAATACACCATCGCGACGAGAATATTTTTATCTTTCAGTAGACGGGCACTTTGATATACTTTATACATTTTTTAGTGTTGAAATTTTCACCCAGAAAAAACACATTGATTTGTTAAATCACGTGTGATTTTACATTGAAAAACTAATTCTTTTGAAAACCACATTTATAGATGTAGGTGTCATAACACTACTGTTCATAACCCGTTGGACTCTTTTGAGTAGCTCTACCGCCTCAGGTTTAAGGAAATAAAGGTATCAAACGCGAAATTTAAACACAAAATACGTGTAATTTTATAAATCACGTGTGATTTTTAAAGTAATGACGAGAATATTTTATCTTTCAGTAGACGGTCATTTTCATATACTTTCGACGATTTTTTAATGTTGAAATTTTCACCAAAAAAATTACATGTGACTTGTAAGTCACTTGTGATTTGTTGTTTTAAAATTCACGTGTGATTTCATAAATTGCGTGTGATTTACATATTCACATGTGATTTTACATATTTATACGTGATTTTTAAAGTAACAAATTACGTATGATTTCATAAATCCATAAATCGCATGTGATTTCACAAATTCACATTGATTTTTAAAGTAATAAATCACAATTGATTTTTCGAATCACATTTGATTTTTCTGTGCAGAAATTTAAAAAAAAGTTCGTCGAAAGTATATAGAAATGCCTATCTATAGAAAGATTATTTAATTCTCGTCGCGATGGTACATTTAAATTTGCGTAACAATTAACGGTTTGGAAGATATTTTAATTTTAAAAAATAAGATGAAAGTTGGTTTTTAATTAAATTAAGATATGAATTAATCTAAACTATTAAATGGAAATAAAATGGATGGTTGAGATAGAAGAGATTGTTCTTTAATTAGATAATGTTCTACATGGATCTTTTGTCTACAAGTAGATTATGAACAAGAAACACTTTTGCGATGGCGTAAATTTCCTTTAGTTCCACTTATTGGGGATGGTGTGGGCCCAAAAGTATTATTTTCTCTCATCTGAAAGACTCACTCAAGGCTCTCTCTCTCTCCCCTTTAAGAGGTTAAATAAGACCTTTATTTAGAGGGAGAATTACATATATATCCCTATTTTGCAAAGAAATTACATATATATCCAAACAAACTTAAAAATTACATATATGTCCATCTTTTACTTCAAAATTACATATATATCCATCTTTTTTTAAAAATTCGTGAAAAATTCTGAAAAATTTCTACAAGTTCGTGTATATTAGTGCATAAAAAAGTTGTGAAGGAAGTTTTTCTAAAAGTAGATAGTTTTGCCAAAACAAATTGTTAAAAAATGTTTGTGCATTAAATTATTTTTTTGTGCATTAAAAATTCATTTTCGTACCAAACTTATTTTTATTTTTTTCATCGAAATATTATTGCGCATCATAGTATATAACAAGTATAAAATTTTGTGTCAATAAAATTTTTGTAAAGGAAGTTTTTCTATTTTGAGTTTTTATATTTTTTTAATGCACACAAAACGAAATTTTGATGCACAAAAATTTATTAATGCCTAAAATTTTTAACTTGTTATAGTATGATGTGCAATAAAATTTTGATGTAAAAAGTCAAAAGAAGTTGGGTACAAAAACGATTTTTTGATGCACAAAAAAAGATTTGATGCACAAACGTTTTTTTCATAATATTTTTCGACAAAACTATCCACTTTTAAAAAAACTTCTTTCATAATTTTTTTATGCACCAACATACACGATATTGTGAAATTTTTTTAAAAATTTTCGAGAATTTTTAAAAAAAAGAGGGATATATACGTAATTTTAAAACAAAATGAGGGATATATATGTAAAAATTAAGTTAGTTTGGATATATATGTAATTTCTCTGCAAATTAGGGATATATATGTAATTCCCCCTAATACGGAACATGGACTCCATTGAGCAATGTATTGTTGAAAGAGCACGTCATGAACAAGAGCTTCAGAATAGGTTAAAAAGGTTGAATGAAAGAAAGTTTCAGATTCAAGAGTGCAAGATTCAAGAGGTTAATGCATCAAATGCTTGTTCGGGAGACACAAACATCAGTGAGATTGTATCTGACAAAGGGAATGATTAAAGTTTAGAGAATCATAGCAACACATCTGGAGATGAAAGCAGCAGGTCAAGGAATGAATGCAATGATAAAAGCACTTCTAGGGATGATACGGACATTAGACCTTCCTATGACACAAAACCAATTGTTGAGGTACCATATATTGCTGAATATAATGTGTTTGTTGTTGACACACAACATT
>BQNB010097286.1:0-21478 GCA_026074375.1 Tanacetum coccineum | reverse complement strand
AGGTGGTTCATATATAATAGATAGATAGTACATTGCATCTAACTTAATAGATGGATATTTACATTGATAAAAATTGCGGATTGTTATAACCCCGAATGTATCGATCAATACGCTTGCTTTCTGAAGTGACCATGCACGACACTAGTCTAGCTAACTCGTGGAATTGGGTTGTGTACCTATCAACATCAGCTCCATTCGTAACATGATTCCATAACTCTTTCTTCAACTTCTTGATTACATTACCTAGACAGTATTCTTCCACCAATAACTTCTTTAGGTCTTCCCAAGGTTGGGCTATAGCAATTGCCCGACCTCTTGTCTAAACTTGTGTGTTCCACCAAGTTAAGGCGTGACTTTGCAGCATACAAGTCGTGAATTTGACTTGGCTTTCTGCGAGACACTTACTAATGTAGAGCACAAACTCCATTTATTCCCATTTATGATAGTAGGCCAACTGCTCCTTGAGTTCCAAAGAATTCATTAGCATCACCAGACTTGAATGTCTTGTAACTGCAACCTTGCGTGTTGCATACTTAGTTTGTCTTTATTTCTTTTGCTTCAACTTAGGATCGTTAGCATTTTAGTAGAGTATACCTCTTTTAACTTCTCATAAGTCAAATCGATTAACAGCTCAATTTCTAGTGAACAAAGCTCGTATCTGCTCTAGGTTCGCTTAGTACGGATGTACATTGATTGGTCTCCATGATTCGTTCTTGAGTTGTGCGTGTTTCTTCTCGGAGGTATGGTTTTTAAGTAAATTTTGTTCACACATTTATTTGAGTAAGTACTTGACCAAAGTATAACTCGAGTAGCGTACATATATATGATGCAGCTTTAAATGTAACGAAATAACATTCATTCAAACAGAGTTGCGATGAAAGTTTATATAGAGAAAGGAGATGAACGTTCTCACATACATAGTTTTAAATTTTCCCATAATGATCGTTATCCAAAAAAATACTTCTTCAAAAGTTTGTATTTCGTAGTAACCTCTAACAAAGTTGGGTTTTCAACATAAACCGTGATAAAAAGGTTTTGACTATATTTCAAGTAACGCATAATAAAGAAATTTTATTTATTTATTTATTTAAAGTTTTTATTATATATATATATGATTTTCCATAAATTTGAAGTCATAGTAACCAAATACAATGATACCGATACAAAAGAATTTATATTTTGATAATAATTTTTTTTTTCGAACGCGGGTTGAATAAAATATATTCAATAAAATTTGGTGTTTAGATGTATTTATAATACATAAATTTTGATGCTAAAGCGATGTAACCGTTAAAAAATACAAGTGCATCTCGTTTTTTTTTAATAAAATGTTCAAAAAGTACCTGACTTGTACATGTTTTGTTACCAAAGGACTTTGACTCGTCCAAATAAGTACCATCTCCGAAACACAACACCAGGACGAAAATTATTATCATGGTTACACAATTAACCAATATCAAGTATAAGGTTCTCGTTCTCGTATCAATCCTTTTATCTCAGAAGGGGTCTCCTATGCGATAGTCATACAACCAAACAGCTAGAGTGGTAACATTCTAAGACGAGTTCCTCCTAAGGCAACTAATGATGTAATCCGTCTCATCGAACATCTTTAAGAATGAAACGTTTAAATAACAGGTTTCCATGATAGAAACGATGTCAGTCCACATAGTGGATGAGAAATAGTCGTTTGCAATATGCACAGTAAGGTAAGGACAAAACATCGCGCATTTCTGCATTCAGCCCTAGTCCCTCTATAGTCGCGTTGCATCCATGTCGTTTGAGTATCCACATCCACACATCCAAGCCTCACCCATCCTCAAGTGAATTCTTGTCTTAAGCCATGTAGCAACTTGAAGCCTAATTTCACAACTCATTAAACAAGAACTGTCATGAAATCAAGGTAGAAGTTGGTAAAAGGCCCAATGTTTTTGAAAAATTGACTCAACTTTGGGACTGCTTAGAAACAAAATCTTGAATCACTGAACACGGTGTTTGCGAACAAGTAAAGAATGCTTACATTAGAAACCAAAACGGTTGGCTTAATAGCATGACGAAATAAAACGGAGACGTGGCCAAAATATAGGTCGACGTAGTTCTAAAAGTGAAAGAACGAACGTCTCTACATGTCGTGCATATATAGATCACCTGCTGCTCGCCTTGAGTCCTTACTAAGAATCTATCAGCGAGTCCTTCTCAAAGACTTATGCAGGGTAAAGGTACAAAAAATATTTAGGTGTACGTCACGACTCACTCGCGGAATCATTAGCGCTCGAAGACGATCTATGGGACATATTGTGACTATAACGGTGTTCTTAATAACAAGGTGCTCAGGGACAGTGTGACACTATAATGACAGTAACCGATGTGAAAGCAAACTCAGAATATAAATGGGTCAATCAACATAAGCATGATGTACTAAAATCAAATAGTGGACATCTAAAGGTAAATGATGTACGATGCACATAATTCCTAGTATGCTTTTCAGTGACTAAAGTGGAAAGTCGGTTTTTAAACTTGTTTAAAATAATGACTATACCCAGTGTTGCATGATACTCCCTGAATTAGACATAGTTGATCAAGTTATGTCTAATTTAGGTCTAATGATGCAACCACTCGACTATCGACTCTTTCATGTTCGTGTTTTAAAAAAGAAAATCATTTTGGTTATAGTTCAGATTTTTATTTTTGAAAATAAAATCGGCGTTCTCTATAACCTTAGGCTCTGATTACCAATTTGTCACACCCCACCAAGGCAGAAACGCGAGGTGTAACATATTAATAAACATCACACAAGATGATAGATAAAACACCATACATGATCTAGATAAAAGATAATTTTCCGAATTACAACAATACCAAATACAAGTTTAAAGAGTACAAAAGTCAACATAAGTTGTTTTTCTTCCGAACATGGGTATAAAAAAAACAGTAACTTGGAAGAAAGTAGACATCTTGATCAAGACTAATGCAAGTACACTAAGTTTCCACCTTAGGAACGTCACCTGAAAAGCATGATAAAAACGGTCAACTATCGAAATAGTTGGTGAGCTCACAAGATTATGTACACAAAATATTGTTTTAGAAAAGAGTAGATGTCCGATAAAAGTTTGCCAACTCAATGGCAAGTTATCAAAAACTGTTGTCCAAACCAAAAATCAATTTCCAATTAAGTTGAGAGTCCAAAACAAATCAATGTATATGTATGCTATAGTGATTATGCAAGGCACTACTTAAACGTATTCAGCCTAACCGTTCCAACATCCAATCAAGTTCTAGTTGTATAGTGTGGCACAAACACTTAGTACTATGCACCCTTGTGCGGGGAGTGAGGAGGGGCTAATCTCCTAATAGCGCTATCCATTAGTACTAACGTCCCAATCCCGTTGAGGGGGAAATTGAGTTAAAAGTAGTGGCGGGTTCCAAGCATACAACAACATACATAATAAGTTCAAGTTCAAGTTCAACACGATTCCAAAACAAGTTCAACACGTTCCACAAGTTTGCAAGTTCAAAACCAAGTTCAATAAGTTCAGGTATGCTCGAATGTTTATAAAACATAAAAGTACGAGCATAGAAATTTAATAAAACACATCATGCTTTCCACCCCAAAACAGTTAAAATATGCAAAAAGAGGGGGATGTGAGAAACTCACCGAAGATAGGAGTATCGATCGAGAAAATCAACAAGAGAAGAAGGAGGACAACAATGATCTCAACCGCGACCTATAATAATGGCGCGTAATTAAAACTCACACTTATGATAAAATGGAATAGTATATATATACATATTCCTACATGTATAAAATCTTACGTCGAAGAATCCATGCACAAGACACAATCTACAATTTTCTCACTTACGTTTTTCTGAAATTTCACCGTTTTTCCTAGTCGCTTGACGACGCTTAAAGAAATACAAAACGACCACAACCAATGTTCATCTCTCATTTCTAACCTCCTATATGTATAGATAGACTACTGTAATTTTCCCAAAAATTATTGACAAGTTTAACCATTTCTCAAGAACACCATAACACAAAGCGTCCGAAACAGGGTCTGCTGGAACTTTGCAAATGTTGGACATGATAGGACCTGTTTAAACTATCCAGAAAATTCTGGAAAAATTCAGGAAAATCACATACATTATGAAGATGCTACTGTGTGAATTTCGTCGAAAAATATTAAGTTTTGATCCGCCTGCACACTACATCTTTACAGCTCAAATTCTGACTCTAAAACTCAGTTTCGACAACTGTTTTTGAAACTCACTTTTGACCAACTTATACTTATTGAAAATCAATGAGGCCGGATTCGTTGGAAAGTAGATTCGATGAATTTAATTTTAGGCACCGGAAAATCCAGAAAAGCTCTTAGAATGACCAAGTTATGGTAGGCGCAACACGACACAAAATTCTGCATAAAAATCCCTAGTGCAGAATTTGACATACTAAGTTTCCAAACTTTTAACTAGCATAAAAAAAACTCCTTTTTAGGAGTTATCGGACGCGCGAACTTGCGTCACGAAGCTACAGACATAACCTATCATAATCCTAAGTCAAAACTCAATTTACCACATCACAATTTTGCCGACAAGAGCCTAAACTTTCTGATCTAAATAGAGGTTTTATAACACCTTCAAATCGTCAATAATCCGCATCAACAAAAATTCCAATGTGCTCAAACTATCCTATTAATCGTACTAATCATCCTAAGCCATCTAATATCTCAAAAACGCGACATGCAACTAAATCCATGGATTCCCGACATAAGACTAAACACATGCAAGTAATATCTATAATTAATCAATGAAGTAAATTAAATAGGAGACTTACAAACACAAATCAATAGAAGAAAATCAATCAATATCAAACCCCCTTGGGTTTGATACTTGGCCGAGCACCACAAGGACCAAAGGAGACCCGAAATTTTGATTTGCTTCACCAATCTTGTTAAAAACACTTAAAATCAACCCCTTGTAACACCAATTGCACTCAATTTGATCAAACCCTTAAAAATTAAAAACTAATAAAAATCAAGAACTTTTTAAATCTTGATGCATGTGATGATTTGTTGTTGGAGAATGATTGGGGTTTGATTTATGATTGATTTAAGATCAAATAGAGATGATTTTGATGGATTGTAGGTGATGGTGGAGGTTTTGTGTGGGTTTGCCGTCGAACAGAAAGAGGGAGGAGAAGGATACGACTCTTTTTTTTACTGTTATATCTATGTGTTTTCTAAAAGGGAAATAATATATATATAAGGGAGTAAAAATCTAGAGTGTATCGACATTTATAAAAAAAAGATATAAGGGATGCTTGCTTGGGCTTGAATCCGGCTAAGGGGGGGGGGGGGGGAGTGGGCTTAGTTGGATATTTTTTTAACTTTGTATTACACTAAATTTTAGGCCTAAACTTTTATTTAAATTGTTAATTAGTTGTAAAAATACCAATTTTGACGTGGTT
Organism: Tanacetum coccineum; assembly: GCA_026074375.1. Classification (NCBI taxonomy): domain Eukaryota; kingdom Viridiplantae; phylum Streptophyta; class Magnoliopsida; order Asterales; family Asteraceae; genus Tanacetum; species Tanacetum coccineum. The sequence continues at coordinate 16,017 of BQNB010097286.1, read as the reverse complement.
TCGGCCAAACGCATATAAAAGTCGAAAAATCACTAAAATAAAATAATTAAGCTCTCGAAGCTAAAAATATGGAATTGTTGATTTCTCGATCGTTAAAACGAATGATTAACCGAAGCTCGATTCGTGAATAATTAAAATGGCGATTTTTACTAAATCGCCTAAAAATAATAAAAATAGTTTCTATAAACTTAAGAAATTTAAGTATAGGCTCGGGATAAACAGTGACGTGAAACACAGGTTGCACAGAGACATGCGTTAAATGCTAAAAGTCATGCGACCACATAAAAGTGATTCCATAAATAATTAGGAGAGTCTAATATCATACGTTTGCTTTCGGTTACTGACCTCAAAATTGACGGATGTCACAGGAAAACTTTGGGGGACCTTACTCTGACCCCTTATATCTTTGTCAGATAATATTTGCGCTTTATCAAGCGAAGGCTCATGTGTGGTCCTATTATGTTTACCAAGGTTTACAAGCAGTCCATTGCTTGAACGGAGGGTTGCGACCCGCTCTGTTTTACCCTTAGGGTTTCAAATGAAGACCTTGAGGGAAGTTAACGTGAATTTTATGGATGCTGGTCAAGTGTAAGGCTCATGTGTGGCCTTAAAACATCCCTTCGAACGTTGAACTTTTGAATTATTAGTAATAAGTAATAGTAAGGCTCAAGTGTGGCCTTACGATATCTTTTGTTGTATATAACAACACAAATGATTTGGAAAGAATCTATTTCATTTATAGTGTAGAAATATTTACATCATCACACCTATGAACACTTAGTTTGCTACATTTTTAGGATTTTTGATCGTTGTCAATAGTATATATATATATATATATATATATATATATATATATATATATATATATATAGGTGAATCGGCAAACAAACCAACTCATAAATAAAATATAATTCCGGAAGTATCGACTTCGAAAGTAACCCCTTCTAGTCGTTTCCCGGGTCGTTTTTGTTCCCTTTCAGAGGCGTGAATTGAAATTCGAGTTTGACGTTTGTAATTGTAATCGGGATTTTGAATAGATTAAGATCTTTGATTTTGTTCATAATTCTACAAATTATAAATGCTAAAACAAGTAAAGAAATAGAACAATTAAGCAAACAAAATTAAAAAAAACGTTAACGGGATCATAAATAACGACCACTTAAAAACCTAAACTTTAAATTTTAACCCTAGAAAGCACGAATTTAATTTTTATTAAGAGTCCTAAATGATAAAAGAAAATTTTAGAAAAAAGAATTATATTTTTTTGACTTTTATTTAATTTATTATGATATAAAAACACTTTTAATCTAAATTAAATATTAAAAATACTAAACTAATTATTAAAATTCTGGAAAAATGCAGGAAAATACTTTAAGCTATAAAGAATGCAAGAAAAATAAGAAGTTTGAAAATCAGCTTATAAATAAGCTGTTAATAAGCAGATAAGCTTATAAGCTAAAACTGCCAAATGCCCTTAATAAATAAATGTTGCAAGTATAAAACGAAAAAGACCCAAGGGCATTGTGGTAGTGGGTGTTGGTGTTAAATACGTGTGTGAGTGAAGCTAAGGTCGCAGGTTCGAGTCCTGGACCTTGGTTTTTGTAAAACTTTTTTTTATTTTTCTTTTTAAACAAAACTTTTAATAAGCTAAAAATAAGACTTTTTTGTAAAATGACTTTTTATAAAAAAACTCAAATAAGCTGGAAAAGAGCTTATAAATGTGACAGATTGCTAAAAAGAACTTATGAGCTTTTTACTAAGCACAACCTTGCACAAAAGCTACTAAAAGCTTAGCCAAGGCCAAATAAGCTTATAAGTAATAAGCTCAGATTCTCAAATAAGCTTTTTGATAAAAACTAAGGACAAACAGCCTAAAGGGTACTTTTTGAGCTAAATTTTAAGCTAGTAAACCAAAAAGCTAATCCTTAAATCCTTAAAACAGATAAAACTACTTCTATGGGCTACTTGGAACACCAACTTTTAGACATTTTGAACTAATAAAAAGCTAATTACGACCTTCTGAATTAAGTTGTTCACACTGAAACTATGTTTTTGGATTTTTAAGGATCTTGAAAGAAAAAGGAGCAAACTGCAGCCCTAGTTTTAAGCTAGAAAAAGTTCATCAAATATCAAAATAAGCTTAAAAAGATTAAGCTTGACTTGAAAACTGCTTATGCTATGAGAATTAGGACCTAAAACACCCTATAGCTTATCTAAATCTGCCCTTGAAAAGTAGTTTATAAACTTTTAACTTTAAATCATTAAGTATGACAAATTAGAGCTTAAAGGTTCTAAAATCCCAGATTACATCATGCTAAACCCATTGATTTTTAGTCCAAACTTTCTGCCTTAATTAAGGGTTATAAAACTCTTTAAACCCATCACTATTTTGCACAAATCTCACATCTCACAATCTTAAACTAACCTACACTTTACCCTAAATCTATTTAACCATCCATAATCACCAACAACCTCACAAACATCACATGCATCCTAATCAATGGATTCCCAATTTCTTAAAATAGACATGCATGTACATAATTTTTTTATAAAATTTTGAAAACTAAATAAAAAGGAAGAAAAGTAGCTTACAATGTTATCACAATAGAAGATAAATCAAAAACTATAAACCCATGGGGGTTTATGAACTTGGCCGAACCACAAAGGGACCCGAAACGAACCCAAAATCAACTCTTTGTTATTCCAATCTTGTTAAAAACACCAAATCTTGAACCTTTGCAACACCAATTATACCCAATTTGATCAAAACCCAAAAAAATCAAGAATCAATAAAAATCAAGATTTTGAGTAACTTGATGTATGGTGATTTTTTAAAAAAGGATGATAGGGGTTTTGTTTAGGGATGATTTAGGAATGATTGGAAGTGTTTTCTTGAATTTTAGCAATGGTGATGATGGTTTGGTGTTTTTTGCCATCGAACAGAAGAGGGAGAGAAGGAGGGGACGATTTTTTTTTTACTGTTGGTACTATGTGTTTCAAAAGGAAAGTAAATCTATTTATGGGAGAGTATAAATCTAGATAATATCGACTTGTATAAAAAAAAGATATAAGGGGTCGTTTGTTGAAGCTTAGGAACCGACCCCCTTTTATTGAGGTGGGCTTGGTTGGACATCTTTTGTTGTTAAATTTATATTACACAAATTCTCGGGCCCAAACACTTGATTAACTCGTTATTAATTTGTAAAGACACGATATTGACGCGGTTTTCAGAAAAACGCGGGCAAAAGTCAAAAAATACTAAATCAAAAATAAATAAGCTTCCGAAGCTAAAGTATGGAATTGTTGATTTCTCGATCGCTAAAACGAATAAATATCCAAAGCTCGTCTCGCGAATATTTAAAACGACAATTTTTACTAAATCGACTAAAATAATAAAATAAATTCTATAAAATTAGAAGATAGAATTTATAGACTCGAAATAAATAGCGACGCGAAATACGGGTTGCACATAGACAAGTGTTAAATGCTAAGAGTCTGTAACCACATAAAAGTGACTCCAATAATAATCAAAAGAGTCAATTATCATCTGTTTGCTTTCGGTTATTGTCCTCAAAATTGACGGATGTCACAGTTTTCCCCTGTTAAAAGGAATTTCGTCCCGAAATCTCAGTTGTTCGTCCTAAGCCATAGCGCTCGCGAACAATTGCGGATACTTGCGCTTCATCTCATCTTCTCGTTCCCAAGTAAGTTCTGGTCCTCGTCGGGGATTCCAACTCACTTTTACAATAAGAATCTGACTCTTTTCAGCTTCTTGACCTCACGGTCCATGATTTCCTTAGGTTCTTCAACAAAATGTAGTTTGTCGTCGATCTTGACTTCTTCTAGCGGTACGTGCAAATTTACGTCATCAGGCATTTCTTCAAGTTTGACACGCGGAATATGCCATGAATGTCTACAAGTTCTTGTGGTAGACTCAAACGATAAGCACCAGGACCCACTCGTTCGACAACCTTGAACGGTCTTACATATCTCGGTGAAAGCTTGCTTCTCTTACCGAAACGTACCACGCCTTTCCTAGGTGACACCTCCTTCCATATAATGCTTCAAAAGGAGCACATTTGATGCTCGGGTGGTAGTTGTTGTATGAAATTTCTACTAACGGTAGGTGAGTATCCCAATTGCCGCCAAAATCAATTGCGCAAGCTCTAAGCATATCTTCTAACGTTTGAATGGTACGCTCACTTTGGCCATCGGTTTCGGGATGGTAGGCTGTACTTAAATCCAGTCTCGTTCCTAATGCTTTCTGTAGTAATTGCCAAAATCTTGATGTGAAATAACTGTCACGATTAGATATGATTGACGCATGTACACCGTGCCTTCTAAACATCCTCTTAATGTACAGTCTTGCAAGTCTCTCTATCTTGTAGTCTTCACGGATAGCTAAGAAATGAGCTGATTTAGTCAGTCGATCGACAATGACCCAAATCGAGTCGTGTCCGCTATTGGTTCTCGGTAACTTGCTTATGAAGTCCATTGTGATGTTCTCCTATTTCCATTCTGGAATTTCTGGCTGTTGAAGTAATCCCGAAGGTTTCTGGTGTTCTGCTTTGACTTTAGAGCAAGTCAAGCACTTGCTAACATACATAGCAATGTCCTTCTTTATTCCAGGCCACCAATATAAGCCTCGAAGATCATAGTACATCTTGTCTGCTCCAGGATGTACGGAATACCTTTTAGCATGGGCTTCATTCATTATCAAAGTTCTCAAATTGCCATAGACTGGTACCCAAATTCGTTCAGCAAGATATAATCCACCATCTTCCTTTCTCTCAAGCTGTTTGCCCAATCCCTTCAACATTTCTGCTGGAGTGTTGACGCCTTTAGAAGCTTTGCTCTGAGCTTCCAGTATCCTAGCCTTAATGCTAGAGTAAATTGTCATGCTCATAGCTCGAGCTCGTCTCGGTTTCATCCATTTCTTCTTTCTCAATGCATCAGCTACCACGTTCACTTTACCTAGATGGTAGCAAATCTCGCAGTCATCGCCACTGAATAGATCTATCCACCATCTCTGACGCATATTTAATTGTTTGTGATCGAAAATATGCTGAAGGCTTTTATGATCTGTGTAGATAACACTTTTTGTTTCGTATAGGTAGTGTCTCCACATTTTGAGAGCAAATACCACTGCGCCTAACTCCAAATCATGAGTGGTGTAGTTCTTTTCATGTTTTTGAGTTGTCTGCATGCGTATGCCATCACTTTGTTTCTCTGCATCAAAACGCAACCAAAACCTTGGTTCGATGCGTCACAGTAAACTACAAAATCATTAGCGCCTTCAGGAAGTGCTAGAATTGAGGCATCACACAACATGTCCTTTAGTGTCAGAAAAGTGATCTCCTGCTCATCACCCTGCTTGAACTTCTTGTTTTTCTGAGTCAACAGGGTGAGAGGTTTTGCAATCTTCAAGAGATTTGCGATAAATCGCCTATAATATCCTGCCAATCCTGAGAACGAACGGATCTCGGTTAGGGTTTCCAATTTTTCACTTCTTCAATTTTGCTGGGATCCACATGTATACCTTCACTGTTCACTACATGTCCGAGAAAATGAACCTCTTGTAGCAAAATATCACATTTCAAGAATTTCCCAAATAATTTCTCCTTTTCAAGCAACTCCAGTATCAATTTTGGGTGAACTTCATGCTCCTCCTTGGACTTTGAATAAATTAGGATGCCGTCAATAAGACAATGACAAACTTGTCAAGATACGGCCTACATACGCGGTTCATAAGATCCATGAACACTGCGGGAGCATTAGTTAGACCGAGAGGCATGACCGTGGACTCAAAATGTCCGTACCTCGTCCTGAATGCAGTTTTGGGAACATTCTCTTCGCGTACTCTTAACTGATGATAGCCGGATCAAAAATCTTATTTTCGAAAAATACCGTTTTCTCAACCGCGACCTATAAAAATGGCGCATAATTAAAACTTACACTTTTGATAAAATGGAATAGTATACATTTATATATATTACTACATGTATAAAATCCTAGGTCGAAGAATCCATGCACAAGGCACAATCTACAATTTCCTCACTTACATTTTTTTGAAATTTTACCGTTTTTCCTAGTCGCTTGACGACGCTTAAAGAAATACAAAATGACCATAACCAATGTTCATCTCTCATTTATAACCTCCTATATGTATAGATAGACTACTGTAATTTTCCCAAAAATTATTGACAAGTTTAACCATTTCTCAAGAACACCATAACACAAAGCGTCCGAAACAGGGTCTGCTGGAACTTTGCAAATGTTGGACATGAGAAGACCTGTTTAAACTATCCAGAAAATTATGGAAAAATTTAGGAAAATCACATACATTATGAAGATGCTACTGTGTGAATTTCATCAAAAAATATTAAGTTTTGATCCGCCTGCACACTACATCTTTACAGCTCAAATTCTGACTCTAAAACTCAGTTTCGACAACTGTTTTTGAAACTCACTTTTGACCAACTTATACTTATTGAAAATCAATGAGGCCGGATTCGTTGGAAAGTAGATTCGATGAATTTAATTTTAGGCACCGAAAATCCAGAAAAGCTCTTAGAATGACCAAGTTATGGTAGGCGCAACACGACACAAAATTCTGCATAAAAACCCCTTGTGCAGAATTTGACATACCAAGTTTCCAAACTTTTAACTAGCACAAAAACTCCTTTTTAGGAGTTATCGGACGTGCGAACTTGCGTCACGAAGCTACGGACATAACCTATCATAATCCTAAGTCAAAACTCAGTTTACCACATCACAATTTTGCCGACAAGAGCCTAAACTTTCTGATATAAATAGAGGTTTTATAACACCTTCAAATCGTCAATAATCCGCATCAACAAAAATTCCAGTGTGCTCAAACTATCCTATTAATCGTACTAATCATCCTAAGCCATCTAATATCTCAAAAATGCGACATGCAACTAAATCCATGGATTCCCGACATAAGACTAAACACATGCAAGTAATATCTATAATTAATCAATGAAGTAAATTAAATAGGAGACTTACAAACACAAATCAATAGAAGAAAATCAATCAATATCAAACTGTTTGATACTTGGCCGAGCACCACAAGGACCAAAGGAGACCCGAAATTTTGATTTGCTTCACCAATCTTGTTAAAAACACTTAAAATCAACCCCTTGTAACACCAATTGCACTCAATTTGATCAAACCCTTAAAAATTAAAAACTAATAAAAATCAAGAACTTTTTAAATCTTGATGCATGTGATGATTTGTTGTTGGAGAATGATTGGGGTTTGATTTATGATTGATTTAAGATCAAATAGAGATGATTTTGATGGATTGTAGGTGATGGTGGAGGTTTTGTGTGGGTTTGCCGTCGAACAGAAAGAGGGAGGAGAAGGATACGACTCTTTTTTTTACTATTATATCTATGTGTTTTCTAAAAGGGAAATAATATATATATAAGGGAGTAAAAATCTAGAGTGTATCGACGTTTATAAAAAAAAGATATAAGGGATGCTTGCTTAGGCTTGAAACCGGCCAAGGGGGGGAGTGGGCTTAGTTGGATATTTTTTTAACTTTGTATTACACTAAATTTTGGGCCTAAATATTTAATTTACTTGTTATTAGTTGCAAAGATACAATTTTTTGACGTGGTTTCGGCCAAACGCATATAAAAGTCAAAAAATCACTAAAATAAAATAATTAAGCTCTCGAAGCTAAAAATATGGAATTGTTACCGAAGCTCGATTCATGAATAAATAAAATGACGATTTTTACTAAATCGCCTAAAATAATAAAAATAGTTTCGATAAACTTAAGAAATTTAAGTATAGGCTCGGGATAAATAGTGACGTGAAACACATGTTGCACAGAGACATGCGTTAAATGCTAAAAGTCATGCGACCACATAAAAGTGACTCCATAAATAATTTGGAGAGTCTAATATCATACGTTTGCTTTCGGTTACTGACCTCAAAATTGACGGATGTCACAACGGTGAATACTTAGGTATCACTCGGATGTTTTGGCAAGATCTCAAGGATAATGCGTAGGACTCTTTGTAACAACTTGTGAACTTTATTGTGTTCAACAAGTGTATTTTGACATTGTGTCCTAATGAGATTTATAATTTGATCTCTTCTGGGCTCTAGACTCGATTTGTGCACTTTGGATTTTGTAATCGGAGGCTGAAAAAGACTGCCTCCTATTTAATATCAACAATCTCGGAGTGAGATATCAATAGATAACGTGTGTATCTTCGCGACAAATGAGACAAGCTTATTTTGAGAGAAACTCGAATGGCTGAAAAGGGTTGTGTATTGCATCACTTGGTCCAAGACGGCTTTCTTCAATATCAAGAATCATCATTGTGATTTTGATAGATTATGTATTGACACGGTTTCTGTCTAAGTTGTGTGGAGGGCTGCTTTGTTTTCACCCTTTATCCATACATTTCTTTTTTATTCTTCAACCCCTTCAATGTTTACCAAGTCGTCATTACTAACACCTTGTTGTGATTGTTTCAGTGTTAGCTCAATCTTAGTCGGCGTTTTTCCCTTATACTCATTCTTCTCCAATCATACCTAAGGACTGTTATTTCTAACTATGGATTGTCCTTGGGTAGATCCATCCAGTTTTGGTTGGATCGTAGGACTTATTCATAACCTAGCCACCTTATGACTTCAGAATCGTCGTGAAATAAATAGGTTGTTGGGTATGAGATCGAACCATAAAACCATTTTTTGACATTGTTATTTTTAAATACTCCCCCTACACATTTGCTCCGATATTCGAAATTGTTTAGCACATGAAGGAAAGAGTTGCACTTAGAGTCTTAAAGATCACATTCTTCTATATCATATTTTAATCACATTTTCTCCCATTATTTTTAATAATAAAACACTTAGTATTTGAAATACAATTGATTAAAATTTTGACATGAAAAATTCTATGGGGAGAAAAATTATACCACAATGTTGCATGAATTCATTTTCCTGATAGTTCCCCTTCAACAGTATATGTGGGATACCAATATTTATTAAAACTTGACATTGGAATGAAAATTTTATATGACACCACAAAATGTTGAAGACGGAGTGAGATGCCTTAGTGAACAATGTATATTATTAATTGACATTATAAGTTGCACATTTTAGTTTCACGAAATGTGTTTGGATACATAAAATTAACATTTATGAAATGTACCCAACACATTAAAATGCTTTGGTTTTAAAAGCTCTCCCTCAGAAATTGATTCACATAAAATGACATTCTACGTAAAACAATTCTTTAAAATTTATTTGAGGAAGGGAATGTTGAACACACAATTTTAACAAATACCACTTTTTATAGAAAGATACCACAAATTATATTGTGGACAATTTGACATTGAAAGTTCTTTTTGAAAATTGTGTTCAACGGTTTTAAAACATGATAGAAGAGTTCTCTTCTATTTTTAAAGTAAGCACACTGAAGCGTACACTCATCCATGTACATCGCGTCCAGTTATGCACTGATTTACATAAATAAAAAGAAAATTTAGACAAATAGACGATTTGTTTTGAAACAGCCATTTAAAACTCTTGATTCGAACTTCATTTACACGCCCCAGTGCCGATGTTAATCAATCATTTCTAGGTACGTAAATGTTATCATTTTCCAAGAAAGACATTTCGAGAAGATTCTTTTGGTATTTTGGAAATTTTTCCAAGGATTTTTTATATTTGTTATTTATAGATTTTATATTTTTTCTCTTTATCTTTTTGTTGTTTTTAATTATTTGCGTATTTTTCTTTTTTTTAAATATTTTATAATCAAAATAAAGAGGAAAATAAATAATAATTAACGGATCAAATCTTCCTTCAGCAGTGACAGTATGGTTGCTAGATCTGATTTAGATGAAGTTGAATGAAGGTTGTTTGTTGACGCTTATCGGATGCATCAGCAGTAGTAACAGTGGAAAACTTTGAAACAACTTGATTTTCTCCATTGAAATATTCGTCGAACGAAGATCCGAATAGACTTTCCAACTCTATCATTGACATCATGACTATCAATCTGCTTTAGGAACTTTTGTTGACATTATGGAGCGAGGCTTGAACCGTTGTGTTCAAACGTCATTTGACATTGAGGTTCGAGGCTTGATCTGTTGTGATCAAACGTCATTGCAATTTCATCATTTGTGAATCCACTGTACAGCTTTTTCAGCAACCAAAGTCTGAGATTTTCCTTGTTGACATTACATAATATACCTGTAACTCGCTATCTCAACTCGCTACACCAACTCGCTGCTCCCAACTCGTTGCTCCTAGCTCGCTGCTCCCAACTCGTTGTCATAATGTCACTTTCAAGCAAGTACACGAGTCGCTTTTGTACCAGTTGTACCTGCTTGGATTCTAGCAAACAAACAAATAAACTTTTGACTAGCTCAACTCGCTACCAAGAAGCTACTCCAACTCGCTAGATAGAAAACTTATACAAACTTTCAAATAAGCTCAAGAATCACAATAAGCTGTCTATATAAGCAGTAGGTCTTCGAGATAAGATGTTAATATCACGTTTAGAACAAAAAAAGTCAAGCCTTTTTAAGTTTAGCAAACATCTAATACTCGATAATTTTGGGACATATAATCACGATCTATAAGCTTAAAATAATCTAGTTTCTAGTAAAAAATAAGCACGAAATTCTAGTGAAGTCAGGCTAGAATAGGTAGACATGAAAAGCTTAAAGATTTAGATCAAATAAGCTACACTAACACAAAGCCTGTGGCTATGGCGTAAAGATAAGTCGAAATAAGCTTCAAAAAACCCCACGAACACCAAGGAATAAGCAAAATCTAACATGAAATCTAACCTAGGCTGTGATGCCATTGTGTTACACTAAAGATTCGCGCCTAAAACATAAGAATCGGAGGTCGGGGAGGATTAAACAAGAAGTAAGCGTTGTTGATCTCGTTTAGAGAGAGGAAAGGGAAAGATTGTGTTGTATTTTACTAGAGAGAAGAAAGTCACACACACTTATGAGAATGTACAAATGTTTCCTCCCCCAACCACGCACACATGATTGATTGTACCTGCACTTTGATGTACCTGCACTTAAATAAATACTTTGTTTGTATTCATAAATTTTAGAGATATCTACATTGGAACCATGTTGGGGTTCACTTTCAACCTTGCCCGTGCAAGAGTCGAATAACTTTTCAGTAGAAGTCCACCTAAGAACAACAGATTTGAAAATTCTACCCATGGATTTCCACCTAAGATCAGATCTATGAGATGTTTTCTCATACACAGCGAAAGTCTTATTAGGAGAAAACATATGTCTTGTAAAGATCTGCCTACCAGGTGTTTGAGTATGACTCTTTTGATCTATGGATTTGTTATTGTTTCTGGTCTTTTGGGATTGAATCTTATCATGTGAATCCACTTCCTTAAGGAGTTTTGTTATACAAGCATCATTATTTGCATTAAAGACACACTTATGACAACAAAGTTTTTAGAATCTGAGAAAGAACTAGAACTCTTAGAGTGATCTGCTTTGGGAAAAGCCGTTATTGTTACGCAACTACTCTTAGATACAGGCAAACTCCTAGTTGAGTGATTAGTGCTCCTAGGTTTTGGTTTGCTACCATCAGCAGTGCTTTGGAATCTAGCAGAAGGCATCACACTAGTTTTTGAGTTCCTATCTCTTTCTTGTGTCTTTTTCTTAGCTTCATCTTGATAGTGATTATGAACCATGTCATTTGAACTAAATCTTGGCATGTTCTTAGAACTATTCCTAGATTCGCTAGATGCAATCATATGATAAGGTTTTGCAAAAACGGATTCTCTTCTCTTAGGCAAACAGTGTTGAGTTACTAGTCTTGACAAATTGTTATTCACGTCAACTTGGGAGGCAAACCGTTCTTTTGACATCTGAGGCCTTTTAGATTTAAACGCATTTGGTTGTCTAACAACTGATTGGTTTCTTAGTGATTGTAAAACCGGTTTCCCCATGACTGATGTTTTAGCAAACTTAGTATCTACATTATTTCCTTTTAACTTCATTAAGTCATTTTTTAAAGCAGCAATTGCAAAAATATTTTCCTGAATCTGAGCTTTTAAATCAGCATTATTAGCCAGCAAAGAAGTTGTATGTTCTATAGTATTAGATCTTGTAATTTTAATAGAATCATACAAATCTTTGTAATGCTTTTTCAAAGTCTCATTTTCCTTACGTAATTTAGCCACACTATGTTCTAATTCGATGTTTATTGTTTCAAGTACATCAATTTCTTTTTTAATCTTGGCTTTATTACTTGTTTCATTCCAAATTTGACCATGTTGCCCCGATTTTAAAGATTGATTTTGATATTTAAGTTCGAAAGCAATACAATGTGCTTCCATTTTTGAAAAATCTTTTTGAAATTGGGCAACGGTCTTTTTGAGTAAAATATTTTCAGACTCGAGTGATTGTTTTGAGTAGTCAGTTTTCTAGTTATCAGGTGATGAATCAAGCATAGAACTTTTAACTTGATGTTGTTCAGGATACTGGTCAACCCTACATTCATTAATGATTTCAGGTTGCTTAGTATGTTGTTGTCTTATAGCAAAGATATTACATTCAGCAGTCAATTGTACCTTAACCATTGGCTCTTCGTCATATATGGGTCTGATATCTGCATCATCAGCATCTGTATCATTCTCTGACCTGCTGTTTTCATCTTGTACTGTTGAGTCTGTCCTAATGCTTTATGTGTCATCCAAATCGGCATCCAATACTTTACCCGCATCAACCTTACTCTCTTGCGTCTGCATTTGTCTTTTATTTACCCTTCTATCATACTGTCTTTGATGACGTGTTCTTTCAGCAACAGACTTCTTGACATTACCCATGTGTTGGAGTAGTGTATCTCCGAAGTGTTTAACCTTGATTCTCGTGTATTCAACAAAGTACTTGTTTGACATTTGACTGTCATAATCCAAAGTAAACTTCGAATCGATGAACTTCTGAAACTGTCTATTGATCACTCAAAAGGCTGTCATGGAGCCATCTTCTTGAAAATCATCTTTGTCAAGTTTCTTTTGTAGTTGATCTACGTTGAGAAGCATCGTACTTGTGAAAGTATCATTATCATTGGTGTCGTTCTAGATGTAAAGTTTCATTTAGTTGGATTGAATGGCTAAAAACCCTCATCTTATTTATTTGTAATGTTTTAGCGCCTTGCTAGTTTTTTCTAAAAAAATTCGCCGTTTAAAAAAAATCCAGATACTGCCTGGTATGCCCATGAGTATAATTTGAAATAAGCTTTTAGTCATTATAAAAAAGGTTGCAAGCTTAGAATAGTTGTTGTTTTGAGTTGTTTATACTTGTGATTATGATGTTATTCAATTGTTTATATTTACTTTTTGGTATCTCTTTTGGGACCTTCCTAGTTTAGGATTTTTTTCAATTATTTGTTTAACTAGTGTTAGTAAAATAATAAAAGGGTGATGATTACAATTATTGTAGTCCTTGATCATCAAAATTAGAATAACATAAAGTTATTTTAAATATTATTTTAGTTAGAGCATTGGTAAAGTCTTTTACAAAATCATAATACTTATTCTTTTACACACACAATCATATAATATACATTTTTTCACTTATTATCTCTCTAAATTCAAATCGTCAGTTCCGTCACTTGTCAGGATCATGTGTGTAAAAGATTAGTAGGAATGCTTTGTAGGAGGAATTAACATTTTTGTTTTAGTTATCTTCAAACATTTTTGTTTCGTGGTGTAAATTTTGTTAAAAACCCTCTTTTTTTATAAATGCACTTGTTATGCATGTAGTCTTGTTCGATTTTTCGTAAATGCACATGATGACTTTATGTTCTGGTTCCGTCCCTGATCGCAGCACTACAACTTTTAGATACTGACATAGAAGAAAATTCTGTTAAAAAAACGAGATAGAAAGAATATTGTTTCATCTTTTGGGTTTTAATAACTTAAATGGATGAAGAAACACAATGGGATAAACAATTCGGGGTTAACTTTTTTATTCATGATTTGTAGTTTACATTTGGTCCAAAATTTACTCCAGAAAAGTCAGTCAGCATGGCGATTGGGATATTGTAGCTAGTATGGTGCTTTAACTTTGCATAGTAAAAAAAAACTTTGCCGTTCAAAAAAAAACTTTGCATAGTCAACTCATCCTACATTTTATCTTTAAAAATTAAGTCATGTTCTTAAGGTAGAATAAAAACGAGTACATTATATATATACTCATTTCAAATGTGCAAAAGCACTATTCACGCTAAGCACTGTAGCAAGCTACAGTGCTTGGGCCGGCCCATATTTTTTTTTTACAATATGCCAAAACACTATTCACGCTAGGCACTGTAGCAAGCTACAGTGCTTGGGCCAGCCCTTTTTTTTTTTTTTTTAAATTGTTGGCACAAAATAGGGGGAAAAAAATGTTACAAAAGTACCGACACATTCAGATAAAAAAATACCCGCGGTTACTATTCATCGGCCCAAAAAAATTTTATACCTGTGGTTACTGTTCATCGGCCAAAAAAAAAAAACTTTATACTCCCTCTTTCTTTTGTCAAAAATAAGAAGAAAAAAAAATTACGTTTACGACTTTCTATCGGCCTGGGCCAAAAAATAAAATAAAAATATCCCCTTTATTGAAAAAAAAAAATTGTCATTTAATATGAGGAAAAAAAACAAACTATTAAACATGAGACCGAAGAAATTAACCGGAACAAAAAAAATGTCCCGTAATAACGCGCGAAAAAATAACGCCCGCAGCAACGCGCGGGTAATCTTTCCTTGTTATTAAATCAATTATATTATAGATTACCTAACATTGATTGTTATTTATGTACATTTGTTTCTTTTTTTCTTTAATGTCTTTTAGGTTGTATTGAGTGGTGAGGCAAAACCCACCTAGCACGTCAGCGTCACATCAGCTTTCTCTCTCCAAATAAAACTCACCTTACAACTCATTTTTCAATCGTAATAAGAACTCACCTTACCACTAAAACTCACATTTCATTAAAATACTCACTTTATATAAAATATACCCACTAAATATCCACACACAATCACAACCAATTAAAATACAATTAATAAAAAAGAAAGGGACCCACAAATAAAACTCACCGTGAGGTGAGAAACTCACCAAAATGTGGGTTTTTTCGGTGTTAACTCACCAAGCAAATCCAATGTGGCAAGGTGAGTTTGGAGGGTGGCATGGCAACTCGCGCGTGAATTGGAAACTCACCTAGGTGAGTTTGCCAAACTCACCTCCACTCCGTCCAGCCTTAAAGAGTGAATCCAACCCTTATTGCTTCTTATTGGGTAGATCACAAAAATCACTTTCTCTTGAATAAGAGTCAAAACTAGACATATATATCTACCCTTTAATCTAAAAAATAAAATAAAATAAGCCCTTAATCCTTTAAATAACAATACTTTTATAGAAGATGACAAGAGTCAAGACTGCTAAACAAATTCATAAAAACTTTAGAAAAAAGTCCAACGACTAACGAAAAAGAAAAGAAAAAAAATAGGAGTCTACCCACTTGTTTGGTAGACAGCCTTTGCCATCCGCTATGTGTACTTTATATTGCAATTTCATACTGATATTCTAAAAAATTATTTGTGTGTTTATATAGGTCTATTTTAGTATTGAAAAGAATCACATTTTTTTTTAACGGCAACTTTTATTGAAAAAACTAGCAAGGAGTTAGAGAAATTACAAAGCAATTAAATACGGATGTTGTAACCAACTATCCCAACTAAACGTAAGATTACTTCTAAAACGACTCCATGTAAACGAACGAGACACAATATCATCAAACAAGACACCTTTACGAGGCTTTTGAGCAGCAAAGAGGAGATTATTACGAAAGTTCCACAAACACCACCAAGACACGTAAAAAACGCCTTCCAGGATCCCTTTACACTTGGCGCCCAACCGGATAGATTTTGATGACGTATAGTCCAACCTCGGGTCATGAACCCGACCCACGAATAGTACTTATACCCAGGCCCAT
>BQNB010097285.1:13809-25422 GCA_026074375.1 Tanacetum coccineum | reverse complement strand
TTACGGGCTGGCCCAATAAGATCCGAAAACACCCTTAGACTCGTTTTCTCGCGCTCCTTCCAATCCCATGCTCGGTTTTATATGATATTGTCTTTATTTTTGTCCTTTTCTTGATATCCGTACCTGTACATTTAAAAACACAAAAACAAGTATACATTTGCAATTTTTATTATGTTTTTGGTTATTTGGGCTCGTTTTTTATGGTAAAAGATATGTATAAAATAGCGAATACCACTAGACCTTTTACTTTATGGCTTACAATAGTGGCGGTATTCGGTGGTAGAGGGGTTTGGTGGTGGTGGGTTTCGGTGTTGATGGGGTTACAATCATGGATGAGCTCGTTGGTGGAGGTGAATGGTGGTGTAGTGGTGGAGTTGGTGGGGGAGTGAAGTTTATAAGCTTAATGAAACCCGCTATGCAAGGCTGCAAAGAAACCAACATATATATACACAGTCTAAAAAATATAACATACTTTCATCACTAGGGTTTTGAGAAAAGGAGGCATACCTTTTTTAAGGATTTAATCGTAGCCAATGTACCAACCTATAGAAACAAGAATAAATTAGTATGAAAACATGGTAGAAGTGGTTTACGATGATACTCATAACATGATATCTAAAACTGAGAACCAAAATGAAAGTCAAAAAGTGTGAATGTGATGAAGCTGGATATTGAGAAGAATAAGTGTTTATGTTTATGTGTGTTTTTCAATGTAATTGTGATCCCTATTTATAGGAGATTTACCAAAACTATAGTCAATGGAAATTAATGGGCTTATTAATTTCTTCCATAATTAGCCTCCATAATTATAGAAATTAGTGGTTACATGAACACATTAAATGCAGTCATTTAATGAGCAATTATATTACTTAAATGTTATTTACGTTTTTAATGTATGATCAATGTTATTTACGTTTTTAAAACATTAGCATTAAATGAGCAATTATATTACTTAAATGTTACGTTTTTAAAACATTAGCATTACATGTTTATAAACCTAAACCCTAAAATAGCAAGATTTCCTGTATTAAATTTTTCAACATTTCCTATTTTAGCAGTTTTTCAACTTTCAAGAGAATCCTAAATTCTCTTTATAAGTAGTATAGATATAGATGTGTAACCGCATCCACCATATAAATCCACACAAACCATTTCATATCTCGCACACACAAATGTTATTTTACAGCAATATCGCATATCATTATACGAAATAGTTACCACAATATCACATATCGTTAATTATCTGCCGCTAGGAATTTCCGGTGCTATGCACGGGTACGCGTCTATTATTTATTTAAAGCAAGTATCAAACTTAATGCACACTAAATACCAAATAACACAATCATTTTCATAAAAAAACATACTTACACTCCAATCTAAAGACCATCTGAAATCCACTCCTTTTCAAAACTCGTCATTCACCAAACTCATATACTCTTAGACTACCAACATTAGTCATCGGAAGAAACCATCTTTTATCGGACACATCAACTTTCTTTCTCTACTTTTTCACCCACCATGACTCTCACTTTTCACCTACGTCAATGAAACCACCATCACCGCTCAAACAAATTTTTTTTATTAAAAACCAAAACTTTTATTATTCATAAATTAAAAACGTTAAATTGATAATGAAAAACGTAAATGTACGAAATTAAAATCTAAACATTCAAAAACTATAAATAAAAAACATTACATTAAAAAAACATCATAAATTAAATATTACGAGAAAGGTGTTCGATTAAATCGGCTCGAAGGTCTTGATGTGCTTGTAAGGATTTGATATATCTGATAACTTTATGCCCTTGTTCATCGCAGCGTTAGAGGTCATCTGGTTGATGTACTTCCTCCGGATACCAGATGGCAGATATCGCTCCCTTTTGATCTTTTATAATCATATTATGTAATAAAATGCATGTATACATCATATTCGCGTTTTTTTTATTTGATATACGGTCGTGTGAGATTGGCTAATATAGCTTATTTCTTCTTTAGAACACCAAATGCCCATTCCATATCTTTTCTTGTCGCTTCATGCTTTCGCCTATGTAGTAATCGCTTGTAGTCATCCTCAGCTAAATTTGAAACCGACATTACAAATGGCACCCATTCCGGATATATCCCACCACAAAGATAATACCCCAAAGGGTAAGTTACGTCATTAGCCACAAAAGGAATCTCTATTGTTATACCTTGTTTGAGATCGTTGAGTAAAGGGGATTAATGTATAACGTTTATGTCGTTGTTCACCCTAGAAATACCAAAGAAAGCATGCCATATTCACAACTTTTGTGACGCAACAACCTCCAGCAAAATGAATGGATTCGGACAATGATCACGTCTAACATATTGGCCTTTATATGCTTGAGGATAACCAAACCACTCCCAATCTGTACAATCAAGACTTCTTAGCATTTCTGAAAACTCGTGCTTTTCTTCGTGAAAAGCGTATAGCTTTTCAATATCAGTGATAGTTGGTCTTCGCAAATACTCTGGTCCAAAAATCTCCATAATAGACCTACAAAAATGTTCAAGATATCGACGAGAAGTTGTTTGGCCCATCTGCAAATATTCATCAAGTGCGTCAGAAACGGTGCCGTATGCCAAGTCACGAATTGCGAAGGTGCACTTTAACAACTGGGAAAGGCTTAATCTTCCGGTACAGTCTTCTCTCTCATGAAAGTATGCACAATGAATACTTACTTCTTCAACTATACTTGTGAAAGCCTTTGACTCATTCGGAACCTCTCCTCAAAACGTGATGTCGAAAACATTGGATTCTCGCTAAAATAAGCTTCAACTAAACGATGATGAGCACCATAATGATCACGAGGTATGTTGGTTCTCTTCTTCTGCCGTTTTGGATGCGGTAAACAAACTAAAAAAACAATGCTTTGCTAAAAAAATTCAAGTCACGTAAGACTTTTTCTTCTTCTTTTGCATATAAATCCTCAACATCCGGGAACATTATTGCTTCAGAACTCATATCCATAATAGGTTTTATTTCAGTTGTGTGAGATTAAGTTTGAAGTTATATAAAAATGAAGAGAAGAGAGTATATGATATGAAGTTGTATTTTAAAATGTTGAAGTTTATAAAGTATTTGTAAGTAATAAAATGACAGTGAGAAAAAAAATCTTTTTACATAAATAAATATAGCCGTTTCTATTATGAGGGCCCTACAATTTCACAAAACCCAAAAAGCATTCTCATCACCTTCGTGAGAATTTTTTGGTTCTTGTGGCACGTGAACTTGGGGGATGGCATTGCGGGTCACGTGTGACCTGGTGTTTTCGTTAGCCCCTCACAGGCCCGATGTGGGTAGTCTTGCATATAATTTAGAGGCTGCAAAACCAAACAATACATGGAGAAAGCACAAGCCATAATAAGGACGATTACTTAAAATGTTATGAGATAAATTCCCATAACAAGAACTTGCACCAAAAACCAAACTTAACAATTCAACAACAAACTGAAATAGTCTAACACAAAATTGCGAGAGAAAACCGGAAAGTGGTGTTTAAAAAACTCGAGCTTCTAAAAGACAACATAGTTCAAGAAAATGCGAGAGAAAGCTGGACAGCGGTGTTTCAAAAATTCAAGCTTCTAAAACACAACATAGTTCAAGCTTCAACATAGCCCAAAATCTCACAGCTTTGATGGACGCCTGGTGATTGCCGAACGAAACTCCATCTTTGGGTTATCAAGTCTAGAGAGCCCCTGCTCATCACTGAAAGGCGGCATGGTCATCAAATAAGACCTCGTCAGATATTATTAATGGGTTTCTTTCAATAAATTAAGTTTGTTTACTTTCAAATCCATGATTATTTTATGCATTTTCAGTGTGCAAAAATAAAGAATACCTTAAAGTGAGTGATGGTTCGTCCAAGTGGTACCAGATAGGTTGATTATGCACCAGACCCATTATCAGTGACCTTCGACAATTATAAACAAATATAACTTATTTATACTTCTAATTTAAGAAAATTTAATTGTAGAAACTAGTGTGCTTACTCCTTTTCTGATTCCAGGAGCATCACTTTCTTTTTTAAGCTTCTGATCTCTGCTTCCTTTTCTTCCTAAAAAATAGAACAAAAAAAAAAAGATACACATATAAGAAATTAAACCTCAATCATAACAAAGTAACAAACATTTACAAATTTAACAAAATAAGCCAACCAAAAAAAAAACACATATAACTAAGATACCCCAACCAAAAAAGATATACATATAAAAGAAAGATTTACCAAACAGCGTGACATATCAGGTTGAGCTTCTAACGGCGGTAATGGTGGTGCATGAGTAGCTGCCCTGTATCTCATCATTATGTGGGTCATGCTGCAACATATATATAAAAAAAAGAATGCTTATTAGTATAGAAATTTAATACATATTCATCTCCTTTCCCCACCTTCAAGATCAATAAAGCTTCTATATACAAGTTAGGATAGTAAGAAAGTATATTGACAGGAGTTGTTTACTCAAATAGGGTATAACCAAAATTATAAAACGCATTAATAAATCTAGCTAAACTTTATGAATGTACAATACAGTCAATACTGATGCATCTAAAGACAGACAGCTTAAATAACATTAGGAATCGGCGTCACTATATTTATACCCAACTTCAGGCTAAAAAGAGTAAAGAAAAAATGGAGGTATCAAGATTAAGATTAACACAAAAGGAAAAGGGTGATATACTCTGAACTGGCAAACTCATAGAGTTTGTGAGAGTCTGAGAACACAATCAAGCCAATATCAGCATCGCACAGCACAGACAATTCATGGGCTTTTTTCATCAAACCTTGTCGCCTTTTCGAGAAACACGCCCTTCTCTTTTGAACATCCTCGATATACCTAAGATCTATACTAGTTCTGGCCATGACTACACTTAAAGTTGGTATCTCACAAGGCGCAATAAAAAGGATAATGGAAATAGGAGAATGTTTTGGACAAACCTTGTTTTGGTGCCTCTATTTATAATATGGGAACCCTATCCGTCCCAACCACATATAGGTTAAGGGGCCGCGTTATGACTATGTGGGCCGCTAACCCACCCCGCTCCTCTTCCCATATTTGTCCATGTTTGGAAATTCATTCAATGCCTTCTGCTTCCCTATTCTGGAGAACTATTTTCTATGTTCGTATTGTTTTTATGGCCCCCGGTTTACATTTTTCTAAAAGATGTTGCAATGTTTTTGGAAAATATCAAGCTAAAATGTTTATTCGGCCGTTGCACTTTTTACTATATATAAGCGCCACTACTAAAAAATACGCCTAGCCTAAGTGTCAAACATTGCAATATTTTGGGGCTACTACCATTTATGTTAATTTTATCAAGTCATTCATAACATCATAAATTAACAAATTGCCTGCATTGTAAATCATTTCTTTATGTAATTTAAGACATACAGAGCAAATGGTACCACAAGGCCTCAACTTTATAGGGCCGCTGATAGTTCCCAGCTAGGTAAAACAATTCCTCAACCGCAAAGTGCCATTGTATTGTATTACTTCATAACCATTTTTTGGATGGTTTCGCCATATGTGGGAAAATATACATGACTTTTTTTTACCATAAGTGAACTCTAACTGTTTAAACAGAACGGAGGGAAACTTATATAGAATTTAGAGGCACTTAGCACTTCTGAATGTGCTTTTATGCAAGCCTACACTATGGCGGATGGAGTGTGATCCTACGCTAAGTAAACAGTTTTTGGCTGATACATAATACCTTTCACAGGTTTTGCAGGGAAGGAATCTCAATCTCTCCTGCCTCAGACCCTATAAAGCCCATGATGACGTATAATAGGCCTGCAGTACCTATTATACGTCATCAGTCCACATAAGGTTCTATTCTCAAACCAGCTGAAGATCGAAGTAGCCATCAAGGTTATATATATAAGCATCGCTATCTTTCTTTTACCATGTGGCATTTGGTTTGCACCCAACAAAGATATGATATTGCATTAAGATATCCTTCTTTTACAATTTTCATCCTTTCTTTCAAGCTACAAGATGCTCCCGAAGTAAAGTTACCATAATCATGCGTCCCTTCACCCACCGTTGGTCAGTGTACTACTCCAATATAATATTCGTATCAACCATCATCATTATCCTTGTAGCCAATCTCTATTGCCATTGTCGTTGCCTGTCTCCACCCAAAACTAATCTAGACATATATCGTCACAGTTCCTCGCAGGTACCAAAGTGAAAAGGAAGACAAAGAGGGTAGTTTAGTAATTTAACTTTAACCCGGGGCCATAAGTGCACTTATAAGTTCCCCACAGGGACGATGAGTGCACTTCGAAGGATAGGGACTAAACCTGTAATTTGGAAAAACCACAGGGATGAATTGTGCAATTTACTCCATAGAATATAATGATCCGAGTGTCAAGAGCGAATCAGTATTATGCTCCTGATAACCAAGTCAATGTCCCAAAGAACAAAGACCCAGTGGTTATAGTCTTAATGCAGATGTACTATACATTAACACTGATTCGCTCTTGAAACTCAGATCATTCTATGTTATACCATATAAGCAGAAGGGGCAAAGACCAGGTGGTTATAGTCATAATGCAGAAAGACAATATATCAACACTGATTCACTGTTGAAATCAGATCATTCTATGCTGAACGATGCAGGTCAATTAACGTCCCCTTGATTTTACATAACAAGCGTACAAGATACTAAAGGTAATTGGTGCATAGAGAGTGCAAGATAGAACGATAATAAGTTTAAAGAAGAGATGTGAAGCTTATATAGCAAGACGAAGGCGAATTAAGGATGTTTCATAGTCCTCAACAGCAGTCGATAAAAAAAAGAGCAAAGTGATTCGTCAACTATAAAACCTCTATAGAATATAGCAGACAAATAAACGTTCATAGAAAAATAAATATTTTGAAAATCGAAGTTATAGTGAGAATAAGAAATTGCATGCCGGTTATTAATCCTCAGGTGAAGATACTAGTAGACATATCTTGCATATATGCACATGCTGATAAATCACCAAGATAACAGCAAAAAGAAACTTTCTCATGCTATAGCACAATGGTAAGATGATATTTTTGTTATCTTCAAGTACATGTATATCAAGAGCATGGATTACCTGTATATCCCAAATAAGAATGTTACGTGATTCTACATGAATCATCTTTGAGACTAATCCTTGCAATTCGGAGCATCTCAGCATCCAAGATGGGACCAGACTCTATTGTTGGCATAGCAACTAAATTCGCTGCAATAAGCCTGAGTTGCCAACCTATAATACGTATTTCCCTCATTATTTAAAGTATAAGAAATGATCTTAGCTTTGCATGTTTCTGCATAAAATAATAATGTCAAAACAAAATGAGGACCTCATATAGTTATACATTTATCTTAAACATTGTGCAAGGTCCAACAAATGTATCCTGCATAGTTCATAAAATCTAGGTGGCAATTCCTGAAACGACATGAAACACGACCCGTGACCAAGCATCCAGTGGTAAAACGAGTTCGGGTTGAGTGTAAAATAGGTTGTGGGCCGTGTTAGGCTTAACCTACTTAACTTGTTTATTAAACAGGTCGTGTTCGGGTTAGGGTGGGTTAAACAAGTCGACCCGCCAACTTGTTTAAGTTTTTTCATTAATTAAAAATACTGTAATTTATAGGGGTTATACATGTTAAATGGGTCAAACGGGTGACCTGCCAACCATTTAACCTGTTTGAAACGTTTTACCAGCTATTTCGTTTAGATAAGCGGGTAAATGTGTTGTGTTCAGGTTACGTGTAAATATGTTAAGGTTAACAGGCCTCGCCGGATTACTTAAACATGTTGTGTTCGGGTTAACGTTTTCCAACCCGCCTACCTGTAGACCCGAACAGAATTATCACCCCTAATAAAATTCACATCATTTTATATTTA
Source organism: Tanacetum coccineum (assembly GCA_026074375.1). Classification (NCBI taxonomy): domain Eukaryota; kingdom Viridiplantae; phylum Streptophyta; class Magnoliopsida; order Asterales; family Asteraceae; genus Tanacetum; species Tanacetum coccineum. The sequence goes on along the minus strand of BQNB010097285.1, from coordinate 17,515 downwards.
CCTGACAAGAATGGAAAAAACCTTACATCTCCTTTTCTTTTCGGAGTAAAAGTAAGCTAATCAACACCAGATGAATTTCCAAAATGAAATGAAATAAGCAAATTATACAAATAAGTTGCATAGTAATTAATATATTTTGAAACAACAAAGTAGTAATAATTAGCTGGGTACAATGTCCTCTCAAATATCAAAGGTTACAGCTTGCCCAACTAGATCAATAACAAGACAAAAACAATAATTGTAACTTATGAAATCACATTATCAGGTTCAATAACGAATATATATTTACAGAGAAAGAGTTTACCATAAAGTTTCATCCGTGATGTAAAGGGAGTGTTTGTGAGAATGGTAAGGTTGCGTACTGTTTTCAGATATGTGATACTGTTTTTCATTGTCGAAGAAAACAACTGGGTTCCAAAGAAATTAAGAAAAACAAATAAAATATGCTTTGTATTAATGCATGTTTTGTGTATTACTGATAATTTTGTTGAAAAACAATGATTTGAACGCGGTCTTTGTTTTCTTTGTTTTTCACAAAACATTTTGTGAAATCAATGGTGTTTTCCCCCAACTAAACGCACCCTAAGGTTGCGTTTAGTTTGAGAAAAAATTTCTTAATTTTGTGTTTTCAGATTTGTAAAAAAAGGAGAATTATTTTCTACAAAACATAGAAAACGCGTTCATGCGATATTGTTTTCCATTCTCAAGAAAACAAGGAGGGTTGCAATGAAAACAAGGAAAACAAAAAATGTGTTAGTTTCCCTTGTTAATTTGGAAAATGCATGTTTTGTGTTTTGTAGAGAATTTTGACGGAAAACAATGATTTGAACGCGATCTCTGTTTTCCTTGTTTTACATAAAACATTTTATGAAAAACAAAAGTGTTTTCCCTCGACTAAACGCTATTTCTCTTTTATTGGACGTTTCGGATTCCTTTTTGGACGAGGTTATTTTATTGTGGGAAAAACTTACAAAAGTTTTACAAATAAATTTTCTTAAAATAACATGGATGTATATGATTGGTGTTCAACGGTGTCATTTTATCTCTCTTTTCTTTAATTACACAAAGATATACAACCCCTTTAATTTTGTGAAAATAAGTTTGTGAATTTTATGTGAATGTAGCATAATTTTTTTATTGTTGGCGTTCACTAAAAGTAATACTTTTTTCGTTTCAAATTTATAGTCTACGTTTTTATTTTTGAATGTCTCAATTTAATTAGTTAAAAGTAAAACTGTCATTTTACAAAATAAAAAAAAGAGAAAGCAATAATAATTATGTTTTCATTCAAATGTGTGTTTTTGTCGGAAAACGATTATTTTGTGACGGAGAAAGTAAGGGTTAAGTTCATTAATTAGAAACGTACTTTCCAAAATTTACAGTTCTAGTAAACATACTTGTTTTATTACTGATCTAATAATTGAACTTGTTGGTACGTAAACATTTAGTATATATGACCGGTTAACATTCCATGTCATCAAAAAATTTTACACGTCATTTTTCTAACGCACGTGTACAATTCATGTAGATATACAAGACTTCTTTTGTTTTTGTTTTACCCTCAGTAGTCAATACTTTATAGATGACCATTCAAAACCACAAAGAAACAAATCATATATCTAAGTTCTTATCCATCTCTCTAAAAACAAACCATCTCTTTCTAAATCATCACCAACCGACCCCTTTTAACCACCATCACCGCCGTCTGCTTTACAATTATATTATGTTTCATTAGAAAAAGAACAAAAATTAATTTTTTTTCTTTTCTTTTACTCATGTATAAAACTTAACCCACAATGAATAAAACTAAACTTAGAAAAATTTCTGCTTTGTTTTCGAGTTTTGATCTGAAAAAGCTATGTGGCAACTTAGATTTTTGCTGATTACGATCATAAGGTTTTCTTGGATATGATGATACTGTCAGTTTTAAGTGTGGTGTGTGGAGGTGGTGTAGTGGTGAGTGTCGCAGCTGTCGTTTTCGAAGGCGGCTATTTGTGACCCATGTTTCCTGAGAAAACAAGATTAAGGAGATGCACTTTAGTAAGATGCCTTTTAGTAGGTGTGTTTGTATCAGAATCTTGTTGTGGAGGTGGCGTGTCGTTGTGGAGTGATGCTGATGGAAGATTTTGATGAATGGATTACAATCATTTTGTTGTTTATGTTGCTATTAATTAGTTATTGTTGGTATATATTTCATCGGGCATCATTAAGGATGTCGCCGGAAAAATGGTCGTAAGGGTGGATGTTTTGATGATGGAGATGAAGTTGAAAAAGTCAACTGGGTTTAGGTTGAGTCTAAATATTCAAGTAGGCAATATATAAAAGCTGGTAAATCCATCTCTCAAAAGAAATAAAAAAAATAAAAAAAATGTTGACGTGTCGGTAATTTTCAAAGGTTTACCGGTTGTAACCGGTATCAGCAAAGGATGTTTACTATAAAGTTATAAATTTGAAAGTTAACTGTCTATAAAAGTAATAAAACAAGTATGTTTACTAGAACTGTAAATTTTAGAAAGTACGTTTCTAATTAATGGACTTAACCCAACATTTTAACAACTTATGACACTTTTTAATTAAGAGGCTTGGAATAGCTTTAGTATGTTCACTTTGCATTGCTATATAATAATAAAAAAGTCCTTATTTCACCATGTCTAAAACATAATTTGACATCCATTTGTTTCTTTGTGCAGGGAACAATAGAAATATGGGAGAAACCCAATGAAACTATCCATTACACTTTGGGTAAAAATGACACGCCAAGTTACTCATATGATATATTCAGCAGCACTATCGACGATCACTAACAGCTTACTACCAGAAACTGTCAAAGTTTTGATCATTAGGTAATAGCACGCTATCACTATTACTCTTAATTATAAATTAGCATCATATCATCATCATTCAAAAAGAATGATCCAAATATTAAATTAAATAATTCATTCATTCTAATAAACTTATAATGTTTGCACTTTTGGTCATAGTAGTAACTTATATGTTACTAGTTTCAAGGCCCGTCCGTTGGGCGGGGAGCTTTAAGGTATTGTTGGAAGAAACATTTATATGTTGATATTTGTTCGTTATTGTTTTTTGTTGTTTCAATTATTGCGTATCATTTAGATAAGTTATGGTTGATGTACTGTGAACAAATAAATGTAATTAGCAAGAGAGTTTATAAGCAGAGTTGTACATGAAGGTGTGCTGTCGCACAGAGCCTCCAACTTATAGGGGCCTCAAAATTTTTATATGATATGTATATATATTCTATAAAAGTGAATATAAGCATTTGATTTTAGAATTTGCATTGAAAATGCTAGCCGAATCACTCTGTAAACGATTATTTTTCATTTAATCTATCTAAAAAGTTATTTACTTCTGTTTTAGGCCCAGTTTTTGTTATTAAACTGAATTCTGCATAGGTCATTCGTGAACTCAAAGATGCCACTGTTTATAAACGTGCCAGGTTAGCTTGGGTCGACCTACAAGTAGGTATATTTTGTATTTTGAATTTAATGAATACTTATTTTATTAATTATGAATGATAATCTATAATATTAAAAGACTTATTTTTAAAACTTTTGAATCTTCCAATCTAGAGTTCGGTAAAATTGGTGCGCTATTGGAACAACTATCAGGTCAAAACGGGTTTGCACCAGTTTTGGTTGACTTGCCAACATCTTTTGTTCATATTTACTTTTGTCCATACACT
>BQNB010097284.1:13388-25422 GCA_026074375.1 Tanacetum coccineum | reverse complement strand
TGGACAATTAGGAATTTCAAACTCAACCTTTACATTGTAGAGTTGATTAGTGATTTTCCTAATTTTTGGAGCTGTAGTGGTGTTTCTAGAATAATGAAGTTCTGCTTCCATGAAGGGTCTTGCTATCTAAGGGTTTCCTAGTGGCAGGAATTCTTCACTGGAGTATCAGACCTCTATTTACTTTTCTTTCTCCTTTTACAGTTGTGCTTTTAGCTTCTTTATTTCTTCATCCTTTTGTTCTTCAAACGTAATTTGTTCTGTTTTGAGCTGATCAATAATCTTGAGGGCATCTGTAAGATCTTTTATAAGCAAACTTTTTTCTGACTGCCATAGTTCTTCCTTTCTCTGCATGATGGCCCTGTTTTTATAATATTTGTTGGCTTGATCTTTGATCATCTGCTAAACTTGTTCCGTCTTTTTCTTTAGAAGTTCTTTGAGAAGCCTTACTTCATTACTGCTGAAGTCTTTTTCCTCTTCTGGTTTATGCGGTTACTTTCCTTTGACATTAACTATTTTGCCAAGATAATTTCTTGCACAGAGGGCACATGTTGTCAATTGTCATTTGGGACAATTGAGCCTTGATATGCCTGTGGTTAGTATTTTACAGTAATAGCAGATTGTATAATTTGTGACCGTGTTTTCTTTCCAATCATGCTCACAACTTTTGCTTTTGGGTTTGTAACTCCTTGTCTGGCTTTCCACGGATTCCTACGGATCGAACCATACCGCTAATCTTTTGTTGGTGGTCTAGGTGAACATAAAAGCTTGATGACTGAATAATCTTTCTTTATGCTTGTTCATCCATCACTTTCATTATTCCCTCTATGCCATAAAGTCTGCTTCTTCAAGAGAGAGTGTCTTTTGACCATAATATTGATATTTTGGTGAACATCAACCTCCTCCTTCTGATATGCTATAACACTGCTATCATTCGAAGTCTGCTGAGACAATATCCTAATTGTCATCAAGATCCAGTTCTTGATAAACAGCTGATCTTGCAATATTGCCTTGCTTACTTCTGCAATCTTTTGCAAAGTGTCCTTCCTTTCCACAAATAAAGCATTTACACTTCTTGACTCGTCCTCTATCATCCTTATACTTCCTCTTGAATGGCTTTACATGAGAATTATGAGGCTTTCCTTTATACGTTCTTGACTTTCTAATTCCATATTTCTTCCTGTTATTCTTGTAATAACCAGGAATTGGTATGGCAGAACAAAGGGATAAGTCTCTTAATTCTTTGGCAAGCGCTGCATCCTTGCACATTTCTGAGACGAAAGTATGAGTAAATTTAATTGCAGGCAAAACTCCTGCGCTGAGACCAGGGTGTTTAGCTTTAAACGATTCTTCTATCTTCTTGGATAGAGAGGGTGGTAGTTTAGCAAAGAGTTTTTCTGTGGTTGAGGGGAAATATAATTTTCCTGATTTTACTGCCAACTGTCAGAAATCATTCAAGAATGACCACAAATTCTTGGTTTCTTCACAAGTTATTCTATCTAGATCCCTGTAGGCTCTGTCTTGTTCGTCAGTCGAGCCTCTATATGGGTCTTCCATTATAATCAGTTGCCTTACTTGTGAGGTTATGTTTTGTGGGTCATCTGCGATTGTTTCAAGAGTAGAGTATACCCCTGGAATGTAGTTTTCGCCATATTTTAGCTTTGCCTAACATTAATTTTTTTGCTTTCTCCAAGAAGTTTCTCCACAAAAGCTAACTTTACCTTATTGTCAAACCATGTTTGACTATTGAGTCTATTGATTGTTATAGACTCCCATCTTGATATTACGTCTGACCATAAGCCTGGATCTGTTGGTAAGACAAGCATTACTCCTGATTCCGTCCATGCTGGTGGTAGTGTCCACTGTGAGTTGTGATACTCACCATATCCTTCGTAAAAGGTACTACCTTTTCCTTAAGGTTAACCAAATGATAGTCTGTTTATATGTATGGTTTGTGGGTTTCCTGTCTGTCGATGGATAGAACAATTGGTCCCATTATAGGCCATCAGGTGGGGTTGATAGCTTGTGCTAGATTCTGCATCATCTGTATTGTTGGAACACGTGCTCTTCATGTTTATTGACTATTTATGCTGCCAATTGTTTAAATTTTTTAAACTTTAGGTATGGCAGATCATCATCTTTCTCTTTCAATTAAGAAAGATGAAGCACTGTATGGTCTCACCACGCTTTGCTCCTGCGAAAAGGGTTTTCCCATTCCTTTCTAATTGTGCTTGAATAGCAAGTTGGTCATCCCATTATGGTAAGTATTCATCAAGAAAGTCTTGTTGGTTTTGTGAAAATTGTTCTTGCAATACAAGAATCTTTCCTCCGCTCCTTTTATCATCATCCCAGTTATCTTTTTCATCAAGAATTGTTACTTTTCCTGGGTAGCTTTCACTGTCGAGATCCAGCTCCCCGTGCACGCTTGCTGCAATTTTCTTTTATTGGGAGTTTGTTTTATTAAGCACATACCGTAACATAATAATACCCACTTTCTTGATGGTTCACCTAGGGTAGACCATCTTTCCTATGACTTTTGTTTTGATTGTCTTGGTTTGTTAGATCGCTTAGCTTTGTTTAATGGTTCTTCTTCTAGGATTCTTGCTTCATTTAAGCAATCTTCACAAAAACATATATCATAAGGGATATGTTGTGTTTGTGGATCTTGCAAGCAGATTCCTATAAAATGTTCTTCATCTTTATCTAAGTGAACATTGCCTAGTATTTCTTGATCATGTTGGTCAACTGAGTATCTTGCTGGTTGGGGTGCTCTGCGATATCTTTCAAACTGGAGGCTTAATGATCTGTTAAGCCTTTCATTTACTGCTACTCTTGATGGAACACGTATCATAGTTTGTTCAGAAGGTTTGAGGTTCTAGCTCATTCCTTCAAGTTCTTCTACACTTCTTCTCTCACCAGGTATTGCTGTGATGCGAGTTGTTGTGAGGTGATCCACAACGTTATCCACGCTGTATTGGAATCCCATATAACTGGTATTTGATAGTCTACCAATCATGGCCATTGTGACTAGCAGGTTACTTTTACCTGCTTGCCATAATAACATATCCAAATTTTGTATAGCACCTTCCACATGTTTGGAAATCATCTATACTTAAAACCATATCAAGGAACATGTAGACTAGCTGTGTTCCTGCAGAGAGATCTACTTCCATGGTTCCAATGATTTGTCTCTATCTTCCCACTAGTGCTCTGAGGACCACCAAAGCATTGTGCCAGCACTTCTTTAATGAGAACATTAACCTATCATAATAGCCCCAATGAGGATAAGTTGGAGTCCGCTGAAGTTTCTAGGCTTTTATAACTGGTTTGGTTACATAATGGGATATTGGTTTGGTTATCATTGATACACAAGATTCTTTGTTCAGAGTAATGTTGGTATACTATGTGCCTTGCAGTACTTCTATTGTTAGAATAAAGTACATCTGCTAGGACAAGGTTTGCTCGCCTTTCTCTTGATAGTTCTAGCTGTCTTTCTGGGTCTACAGCTGACTCTAGGGTAATGTTGTAGTTGTTTCTTCCAAATACCCTTCTTGTTGCTCTAGTTGCTTGATATCTGCCTCTGGTCATTGCTCGATAACCACGGATCTGGTCTTCTTGAGTTGGAAGTTCTGTTGTCTGCGTAGAACTTCTGTTAAGGATGTTTGGCCTTCTAGAACTCATTTCTTTGGTTCTTTTTCAAACTGCTCTTTAAAGATTTTATTGGGATCTTCAAAGACGTGTATCTTTTTGTCTGTTCTTTTCACAGGAATTTTACCACTAATTGAGAAGTTATCAAGTCTTTTGGCTAAACTTGATATTAAGTCTTCAAGATCAGCAGGCTGAATCTCCTTCTCAATAATAGTATAAACTTTTTGCTTGAGTCTGTTAAACTTTTCTTCAAGCTCAATTAACTTCTGACTTTGTTTAGAGGCTAGATAAAGTAAAGTGTTATTTTGTTTTATAACAGCGTTTACTTGATTTGTTAGACCTCCTTTGTAATCGGATGTTTTTGCAAAACCGACTGTTGGTGATTCAATATCTTCAGTAGCTTGTATAGCTTCTTGATATTCAGTTGTTTCCTTTAAATTGGCAAGACTCATCCGGTGATGAGCTTCTTAACTTCGTGAAGAAGGTGTTCAACCTTCTGGATCTTCTGATTGAGATCTTCTGTTAGTCTAAAGGCTTCTTTTTCGACTAACTTTGGTTGCTCAGCTATTTCTTGAACAAGATTCAATACTTCTTTTTTAGTGAGTGGTTTGGACTGTTGGATCTCAGTTAAGATCTGTTGAAGGCTTTTTTTGGTTTCACTCTGTGTTTTTCTCTGTAATTCCTCACAAGATTCAAGCTTTTCTTGAAAACTTTGGACTCTAGACTCAAGTTCTTTTTGTTTTTCAGAAATACTTTTGCAATTTTTTAGTGCTACTTTAGAAAAAAGATTTAAACGATTATAAACACAAGCTAAATTATTAGCTAAATCGGTTGATGTAGGTTTAGGACGGAGTTTCCGTTATAGACATATAATCAGAATCTACAGTTCTTTGAATTATCGTACCAATACTGTATTTCTTGCTCAAAGCGCTCAGACATAACATTAAAAACTTCAAATATATATTTACAAACATTGTTTTAGAAGCACCAACGTAACTTCAAACTTTTCCAGACTCATACGATACTTTTTATAAAGAAGCAATTGTGCTGTCTTTCATCAAAAACAAGTGGTTTTATGAAATTTTTAATAGAAATGTTACCGCAGAAATACGAATTATTGATAGAATAATACCTTTACTGCTTTTCCTGAACGTTTTGATTCAAAGCTCTGATACCAAAATGAAAATTACGTTTCCAAGAATTTTTATCTTGTAATAAAGCTCAAAAACTAAAACTTTAACGTATAAATATTACTTAAAACACACCTTTTTATTAAAACACTGCGAAAGCTTACAATGGTGGTCGTGGTAGTAGTGGTAGTGGGTTTCGATGATCGATACAACTTATACAAGTGCCTTTTTATAGGCTAAAACACACAGAATATTACATCCCCCCCTTGCTTAAGAGCATAGCATATGCTAACGTATAAAGGAATAAACCATGGCATATGCCAAGGAATATTCTCAGACCATTATTTAAATTTACTACATTGGCCCACCATAAATAATTCACACGATTATTAAACATAGATGGCCGACATATTGATTCACATGCGGGCCCTTCGAGTTTCAGGACAAAGTGGAACGGGACGATTCAATTTTAACTCTTGCGGATTCAACTAAGAAGAATTCCTGGAAAAATAAAATCATTTAAACATACTTTTAAGTATATTGTTTGATCTCCTGCAAGTTTGATGCTTCAAAATGAATCATACAACTACTGTTTTTGACCCTAAATGAAGTTACTGCCTATTATTTAAGAATATTGATATACTTTTCCTTTGTAAATTTGATACATTATTTTGGACTATAATAATGACAATTAATAGTTGTCTTTATATTCTATTTAATACTTGGTCTACTTGTATGTGATTATTACGACTGTGAGAAAAATACAGTGTTATTTGAGACAAATATTAGCTACCATACGTACTTGAGTTAGTAAAAAAATATACTCCTATAATGTGATGGCATAGTTCATAAACTTACTAGGCTTCTTAGTTTAAAGTTATTAAAAAAATTTAATCATGTGTAGAACATGGATTTCAAAAAAAAAGTAGTAATAACCATCGCTATTCTTGTTTGTTTTTGTTCTACATGTTCACTTTCTAGACTATCGTATTAATACGTTCATGGTGACTTGCATAGATGCCTACGTATAATTAAAGAGACATGTAATTATAATGTGTGCTTCATACATTTATTAAGACTGCATTGTGCTTAAATAAAATTAACTATTGACATGGAAGTTTGAATATAAGTTCTCATACAATCTGAATCTTTTCTATTCTATCAATGAAAGTTTAAAAGAAATGTCAAGGAAGTAGGTGTATGACAGTATGAAGTACACCAGTAAGATAAGGGGGATGAGAAAGGTAAATTGTTTGCAAGTATGGGCGGTATGGTTGGTTGAGATATTTAGCAAGGGCATTTTCAAAACAGATATTATTAATATAACAGGGTAAAGTAAAACTTCTTGGGTCTTTCTCCTTTCGAGGTATGGAATCGTCGATACATGCAGCTTCATATAAGTAAGCATTCAAGTATTGTGGTCCATACGATCCCTTCTCATCACAACAATAATCATTCAAATGACTTGGAAATGAAATAGTCGCTTGTCTTGACTGAATATAGCTTTCCTGATCTGTTGGGCCGATACGACCAATGGGAGATCTTATAGCTTAACAGGGTCGTTTCATTTTCAACAGTTATTTGAGATTGCCGTTGACAGATCCCAGCGTTTTGTTACAGTAGATACAAGGTAAACCTCCAAATCCTATTTCCGTTAGTACATGGCTCTTATGCCCGATTTGAATCTCTAAAGTTTTGATCGAGGATCCTTGGTTTCTAATAGCGGCATATGTCGAAGCTTGAATTTCTTTGATCAAGTTAGAGTTTTCTTCATGTATTTTTGCTGATTCATTCATAAACATAAACTTTCTCAGTGATTCTTTCATTGATTGTCTTCATTCTTGATACGAAGGGTTTGCATTATTCCTTTGGTAGAATCCCGTAGCTGCTGCTCTATATTGCCCTCCTTGTTGGAAAGGTACACCAAATTGAGTACAATAAGCTTCTTTGAGGGTTTTACCTTCTTCTTTAGGTGGACAGTCTTTGGTATAGTAGGGTCCCTTACATAGCTCATATCTCACCTGACAGGCATAAACCTTTTGCATTAAACCTTTGTTGATTCCCTTCCAAGATATTGGTTGTGCCGTAATGGCATACAATCCATCAAAAGTTTCAGTACTTCTTATCCTAGATGTTTTGGTGTGTCACTTTTAAGAATATTCGGCCATTTCTTGGATGGCTACTTTTGCATCGGCAGCTGTCTTAGTTGGTATGACGCATTTTGAATTAAGAATTTGTTGAGTTCAACCTTCAAAATCCATATATAAAACGAAGATAACCTCCTGCATCTCCGTTAAGTAGTGTTAAGGGCATTTCATGAATAGTTCTTTAAATCTCTCCCATGCTTGGTAAAGAGTCTCATCAGGTTCTTGTTGAAAGTTATTGATCTCCTCCATTTTCTTAGCAGTTCAGGCAGGTGGACAATATTTGCTCAGAAATTTTGCCTTAAGATCTTCCCAAGTTTTAATTAAACCAGATGGTTTATTCCTTAGCTACGACGTCCGGCGCTCAGTCAGGAATAGGGAATACTCAAAGCAAATATTTGATCTTGAGTTATATTCGAACATGAAATAAATCCACAATGCTCATGAACAATTCAATATCTCGTTTGCATCTTCATGAATCCGAACCACTGTAGGTGTTGTCTATGGTAGTTCCTTAACAACTGGCCAGTTTAGTTCAAAGTGATTCTTGTCATTGATTTTAGGCCTAGTGACAGAAATTATTTTATAAGAAAATGAATTTTTGTCATAAATTACCGTGTAATCTTCATCGTCATATTCGTCAAACGATATTCTAAAGTCAATTTGGTTGTCGTGAAGAGGACTTACCGTGGGTTTACAGGAGAGCGTTATTTTAGATGTTAACGCGTCATTATAGACTATAGCTGGGAATTCAGTCTCAACTGATCTGAGGTCGTGAACGTCTTTATCATACCAGATCTTACCATACGTAGCATTCTCCCAGTTATACACCTTACCACGCCTACGAGATTTTTCCTTTTCAATTCGAATATATTCCTCTATAGTAATATTTAGGTCATCTATTTTAACCTGTAATAAATAGGTTAGGAAAGAAAAAGGGTCAAATAGCCTAATATGTCATATTCAGCAAAACTGAATACGCCGTATTGATGATAGAATCGAATATGCTGTATTGGTTTAGAAAAAATTTATACGTCGTATTTAGTATTCGACTCGGAATATTACAGAAGACTGTAATAATAATGCAGAAAACACACAAATATACAATGCAAACAATCAAACACACACAAACAAACAATAATAAATAAATACACAGAATTTTACCCTAATCTAAATTACACTAATCTAGGTTAAAACCAAAATACTAATAAAAATAAAAATTAAATAACTTCACTCCCCGACAACGGCGCCAAAAACTTGATGTGTTGTAGTGTAGGTTGTTATTTTAGTTATTTAAGTTTTGCATCTATATTTTTCCGACTTTACCTAAAACAACACTTTAACGGGTAGTGTACCCAATCAGATGTAGTTTCATTGGTAAGTAGGGTGTCGATCACTAAGAGCAAGAACGTTAATATTTTACTCTATCAATATTTTGGTTAACTAGACTAAGTTAATTTAAACCATGTTAATTCTATTCTATGTTAAACCTATGCTAAACCTATGTTAATCATAATTCTAATGGATAAGGGGGTTTTTAGTCTAAGAGACTGGCACGGGTTTTGTGGTAGGTTAGATCAATTTAAAACACAATAACACACGCAAGCAGATAGACAAAAGATAGAAGAGCCGTCTAGCCAAATATAAGAAAACTGTATTAACCATAATTAATCCAATTAAAATGTTGGTTTGTTTATTTAGTGCAATGAGTGCTTATCTCGAGGCGGCATATCATTCCAAGATTTAGGCGGTACTTCTTCCAAATGTAACACCCCAAAATCGGCTTTTAAGTAATTTTACGAGAATGCCATTGGAATAGTTTGACTATGACTTTTATAAGTTAAAGGCCTCTCGTGATTTGTTAGTCAAACCCGATAGTCAAACTTAAGTTAAATGTTAGTCAAAGTGGTTAGTATATGTTTATGAGAAGTATTATGTGACTCAAGTATAAAAGAAAAGAACTTGAGGGACCTAAGTTGCCAAAATCCCAAGTTTCTAGTGTGTTGTGTATGTGTCGTACCAAGAAAGAAAAGAGGGAAAAACCAAGTGGCTCAAGTGATCAATTAGGTATGAATTGATGTCTCAAATCAAGAAATAAGCTTATACCAATGATCTTACACAAGTAAGCAATTCCCTATTGAGTTGAATTAGTAATTTATGAGTTAGGGTTTATGTACCCAATTTAAGGATTTTGGGTAAAAGGTGTTTTAAAGTAAACTAATGAGGTTATAATAATTACAGGTTAAGTTATTTTAAATAAAATTAGTAAATTTGTGGGTTTTCCTCATATGATCAAGATATGATCATATGATGATTAAATGTTTTGAAAGGTAAAAAATGGGTTGAATAAACCATTGTTATAGTAATTCAATTATGTGCTTCTAAGTGTTTATGGTTTATGATGATTTTGGCTTAGGAAGCAAGTGAGGATGTTGATGGTGAAATATTGGTAACATAGCTATGGAAGCCATGTAAGTAACTTTGGTTATTATGTGTATAATATTGATGTTATCATATTATGTGGTGAATGAAGATGTTTAGGAATTGAAAGTCTTTGCTTAGAAAGTAAGCATTAAATAGAGACTTGACTAGTTGGATTAGTAAGTGTTAATCTTGGATTATGGACTAACGAGGTATGTGTTAGAATTGGCTTGTGCTTGATGATTAGTTAAAGTGTTAAAGATTTCATATGTCGAATGCAATAGTCTTTAGACTAATTGTTGATGTTCATGAGACATGTATGATTAATTAACGTATTATATATGTTCTAACCCGGTTACTTACTAAGCGCAAGCTTACCCTTTTAGTTGTTGATGTTTTTATGTAGGTCAATATGATGCAAAGTAAGGTCTTGGATTAAGGACCTATGGATATGAAGTAGAAGGTTTGGAAATGCGATGGATTATGTTTATGAGCTTAGTATTAGATACCGAGCTCGATCAAGGTTGAACCCCAAGTGTCGTAAGATGGTTGTAATGTTGTTTTGTAGTGTCAAAATTTATATTTAAGAATGTATATGAGTTATGCTCAAGTTGTGTCTAAGTTGAGTTGAAAATGGGTTAAAAGGGGTGTTTGGCAAAACACCCGTCGCTTTGTAAAGTATGTGTTCAAGGGTCGTTTACACCACAATTGTTTATGAAAGTGAATTATATGTTGAGTTATAGAAGTCGAGTTTTGGTCGTCTTACTCGAGTATAAAATCGGGACAACAAGTTGTATAGAAATTGGGTCATGTTGGGAAATTCGTAAAAAATGAACCGTAAGGAGTTAGAAGTCATGCCTTATATCATTGGAAAGGTATCTAAGTCTATTTTATGATAAAGATACTTTCAAGAGTCGAATTGTAATTGATTTTGGTCAGTTTATAAAAGAATGAGAGAAGGTCTTTTGTGGTTTATGCGTTTGAGTAAAGTTTTATATTTTTGGTCAAATTTAGAGTCGATAAATAGGGGGTTTCAACTTGGTATCAGAGCTTTGGTCTAAGATAAGTAGGTTTCCACTATAGGTTGCCTAAACCTAGACCACTCGTAGATGTGTATGTTGTAAGTATAAGTAGTGAAGAATGTGAATGCTTTAGTTATAAGGTAGTTAAGTGCTTGCGGCAAATAGAATGATAATGTATAGACATAGAATGATTATGAGAAATGATATATGCTATTTTGCGAAAGGCTAAGGATTAGGAATGTGGCTAAAAATGTGAAACACTTATAGGAAAAGTGTTAAGCGTAGAGGTATATGCTTATATAATGTGAAGTCTACGGTGGATTATATAAATATGTAAGTGATGTAAGATGTGTATGAGTCTAAGAAATGCTTAAGCCAAGATAAATGCATAGGATTGCATTTTAATAAGTAATAATGAAAGTATATAAGTATGATAAGTTATAATGTAGAGAACATGATAAAGTATAATGCAATAGAACGACATGGTTAAGTACGAGACTTATTGGAGTGATAAAGAATAAATGTAATCTCGTTGATATATGAAAGATATGAATGATAAGTAAAATGGATAAACGAGTGTACCTTAAAGTAAACTAAATGAGTAAATGATAAAGAATAACTAAAATCATGTAAATGAATGAAAGAGATGTATGTGATGAATAAAATGAAGTAAATGAGTATATTATAAGAATAACCTATGTAAGGTTTATAAGCAAAAAGTTAAGCGAACTAAAACGATGCTTTGGTATAGAAATTTGAATAAGTTGTCAACTTAGGGTTGACGAGTGATAAATGAAATGTGAAAACATATACGTATATGTAATACATGAGAATGACAAGTATCATCCGGATTTTGTGTAATATAAAAAAATGATAAAGTGTGAGCTAGAATTGCGTAAGGCGATAAAAATAAAATTGAGAAGTATATGATTTGAAAAGTACGTAAATGACAAAAGGAGTAAAGAATGATAAATTTAAAAATAACTTGGATCCAGTATGAAATGTAATGGTATCCTTCGGGATATCCTAATGTTAAGGATGAACGTAACGGTATCATCCAGCTTGGCCAAGCTTGTTAACGTGTAAAGTGAATGTTAATGGTACCGCAAGGGTACAGTTAAAGTCCCTTTAAGGGAATGTGATAATGATCTGGATCCAAGGCTAAAAGAGGTAAAAATGTAACGTAAGAAAAAGTGAAAGAATAATGGTCGATAAATGTAATGTATGAACAAGGTTGAAAGTTAAAGTGTGAAAAAGTAGTTCGAGTGTTATGTCAGAAGTGTATAAGTAGGATGATTTATAATCTCCTTATTTAAATGAATTGGAACGCCTCTTCATTTAAATAAAGAAATTATGAATCATCGAACCATAAGTTTATATTTCCTTATTTACATTGATTAGGACGCTTCTCAATGTAAATAAAGAAGTATAGATGAGTGGGCTTATGTGTTCGTGGCATAACATGCGAGGAATTAAAGAAGTAGAAAATAAGAGTCTAAAATTAGTTAGACGTCGTAGGAAATAAGATAGGTGAAATAAGAATTTAAGTGTGACCCTTACTAGAGACTTTAGGAGAAAGTAAGTCTTAGACGTTAGGAGTATAGGTCAAAAGATATAAGGCTGAATTTACAAGCCAAAGGTATTGAATTTTTCAAGTGACATATAGTCCTTG
>BQNB010097283.1:1535-25422 GCA_026074375.1 Tanacetum coccineum | reverse complement strand
AAACCCTTACCTTTGATACCCAACTCACAAGGTCGTCGTGTCATACCCTTTGATCACTTCATCAACAATGACCTTGCGTATCTAAGGGGTGGTCACTCAAACTGAACTTATGCAACTTTAGTAACGAAGACCAAAGCTGCAGATTATAGGCACGCCAAATGGATTGAAGACTTGGTTCCGAATACCATGTGGAGTCTTGTGCTAGTTATATACGACAAACATGCACTATGGGGAATCTCTCATTGGGGTCGAAAGCGTCAACAATTCTATGGATTTGCTATCAACAGGGAATCTGCTCGTGATGTCTGCTCCAGGCACAGAATAATTGCTGTTACAAAGCTTCAGATTGTTGAATGGCATAATTACAAGCATTTAGATTGGATCACTATTCGTAGAAATGATGACAAGATGTATACATTCAAAGAAGGCAATTACAAGAGGCTTCGCTTACAAGACATCGAAGACATGCTGCTACTTCTAATTCAAGGCGAGCTGA
Source organism: Tanacetum coccineum (assembly GCA_026074375.1). Taxonomy (NCBI): domain Eukaryota; kingdom Viridiplantae; phylum Streptophyta; class Magnoliopsida; order Asterales; family Asteraceae; genus Tanacetum; species Tanacetum coccineum. The sequence continues at coordinate 24,926 of BQNB010097283.1, read as the reverse complement.
CAAACCTCACCATTGATGAACGCCTAGCTCTGAATGTTTCATTGTGAATGTTTACAAGAAGCATTGTCATCCAAAGGCGTGTGGAAGATCTTCAGTTAGGTGTCGAAAGTTACCAAAAGAAGCTCAACCTCACAAGGCTGGACACGTACAGATCATATCTCAAAAGATTGCCAACATACTCAGCATACCCAAATACTAGAGGCTTTATTTATTAGAATAAAGACAAGAAGAACAAATTGATGCGTATCGATGAACTCCACAAATTCAGTGATGGTACACTCAACGATGTTCGGACTGCTCTTGATGATATTCTGAGGAGAATCAGGATGGAGTATCTGCCACAGACATACTGAAAAAAGGTAGACAAGGATAGAGCAGGAACTATGATTCAGGCGATTGATAAACAACTCAAGAACAGAAGGATCATGCGGAGCCTGGAAAAATTTGTTGGTGGAAGACCGTACGAAGGAGAACTTCAGCTGCTGGAAAGGACCATATGATTTATCATAAGATGTCCTCATCATAACAGGTCAAACCTCGTACATAATTAAAACTTGTGAATTTGTGTATATGTCGTGTAGACTTAATGGTGATAATAAGGAGTGCTCGAGTACAAAATTTTCAAGAATTTCTTAGTAAATTTAAATTAGTGTACTCAGCACTGTCTTATATACCCTCAAATATTGAAGGGGAGCATTAAAATTTTCCTGATAGATATTATGTAACATTTTATCCCCGAACGTTTAATCAATTGATATCCAAAATATCAAGGGATTAACATTTTAGATAAGGGGAGAAAATGTGATTAAACTATGATTAAAATGAACCTAACTTGTACTGAAATGTGATCATATAAAATGGACTCAATGCACTCTACGCTTAGCATGTACTACGATTACGATGCACATGTTAAGGGGGAGCTTTTAGTGATAATGAAAAACTCTCAAAGTGTAAATCTTTTGATATTTATATCAAACACTTTGATTGAACTTTTCAATGATTTTGGAAGGATTGTGATGGAATACCCAAAAGACCGACCATGTTCTTAAAATTATGGAGTTATAAGGTGGTTAGGCATAGGTATTCAAATCCCATGATCCAGCCAGAACTGGAGGGATCTACTCAGGGATATCCACTAGTTAGTGTAGAGGTCCTTAGGTATGATACAAAAGGAGTAAAAGTGAGAATAAGGGAATAGTGCCGACTGAGATGAAGCTAATACTGGAACAAACCCAACAAGGTATTAGTCATGAAGTCTCGGTAAGCGCTAAATGGGTTGAAGAATGAAAAAGAATTGTAAGGATAAAGTGTAAAAAGAAAGAAGCCCTCCATACACTTAGGCAGAAACCGGGTCAATACATAAACTGTCGAAAACACTAGGTTGTTGTTTGACATTGAAGACTGTCATAGACCCAATGACGATATGCACAACCCTCCCTAGCCACTCAAGGTCTCTCAACAGACTCTTATTTCATTTCTCACGGAGATTACATGCATTTCTATCGACTTTCTCACTTCGAGTTAGTTGGTATTGAAAAGGTAGTAGTCTGCTCCAGCCTTCGATCACTAAAACCAAAGTGCACTATTGAGTCTAAAGCCAAAAGAGATCATCCATAAATCTCATTAGGACACTTGTCAAAATTATGCTTACTAAGTCACGCAATGTAAATAACAAGATATATATTAAGAGTCCTACGCATTATCCTTGTGATTTTGCCAAAACATCCGAGTGATATTATTCACAACGAAGATGGAAATCCTGCTTGAGCCAACATCAAACAAGCTCATGGTAGGTGACTTGTGCGATTCTTTATGAATCAAACTTGTGACAACTGGAAAGAAACGATAGTGCGATTCTATAAGAATCAAACTTGTTACAGGTTATGAATTGATGATTAATGATGAATTTTTGAAATGATTAACACTCTCGATGTATCACAAAACCACTTTAGCAAGTGTCATGTTGATTTATTTTCAAATCAATTTTATTTCAATCGGTGAGATAGTAACTCGCTGGTTCACTCTTATCGTGTTGTCTGCTTTGAGACATTCTGATAATGAGAACATGCTGAGTACGATGAATCTAATACATATGTGTTAGAAAGATTCAATACTACAGTTGTAAATCCTGTCAAGGAGGTTCTTCTTAAAATTGAATCTACCTGATCACAGGTCGATCCTCATGGATTGAAGGTTACTCCAACCAAGCACGGGCGAATGACAAAGCCACATTCCTCCCCTACATTTATTGCTAACTGTTTTATTTCAGGAATGTATAAAGATGGACATGAAGGTACCTGATTCCAACTGACTCACATATTCATAGCCACATGCTCATACCCGACCGACAAATATAAAGACATCATGAAAGCTCAAGTACATGTTTCAAGACTTCCGCTACTCTAATACCGTATGTCTTTCTTGAAGCGACGAAGTGTTAAAGTTAAAGAACTTCAAGAAAGATGCATTATTAAAGCTTTTCAAGATTATCAAATCAAGAAAGGTATGAGCATGTCGGTCCAAATGTCGCAAGTTCACAAGATGGCAAAGTTTACAAGATGGCGAAATGAGATTATGCTTGGTTGATGATCTCAAGGTGTTCAAGATCATATTTTCACATTCAAGTCAAGATAAAGGAACAAGCTCAAGCCTAATGTCAATGATCACTACATCAAATTACAAGTTAATGATTGAAGTTAAAAACTACGAGCTTAAGACTAAATTCGAAGCATAGTATGCTAAGTTTAAATGTTTGTAAATTGGAGTGACCTCCCTTATGGGGAGATTGTTAGAAACACAAAAAGTATTGGTCACTTCCAATAATAGTTAGTCAAAGCTCGTAGTTAGAAAATGTAATGTTTAGTAAACTAAGTGGGCCAAAAGGCCCATGGAAATCCCATAAGCAATCCATGGACGGCTACTAGGTGGTATAAATACCCTCTCCATACCTTGGAGAGGGTGTTGGTTGTTTATTTTTCACACATCATAATACATTTCTATCTTATGTTTACTTTCTCTCTCTAAGTGTTCATCCAACCCTCTCTCTCACTAAAACAATCTCTTTCCCTCTCATCAAGTATTTTATTAGATTAGTATACACAAATATTCTTTAGATGGAATATTCATGGATTCTGCTGATGAATCATCATTTGATGAATCGTTGAAAAACAGGTTCTAAACTGTCATGTTTAGAAGCCATAGTTGTAAGCTCATCAAACTTATGGATGGTTTTCATAATATTTTTGGTTCTTCGATTATATATTCGAAACCCTCTAGATGTTTCTGAATAGCCAATGAAGATACCAATGTCTGCTTTAGGTTTCATCTTTCCAGGGTCATCTCGGTCATTTGTTAGATAACACAATGAATCAAACACATGAAAATACTCCACATTTGGTTTTCTGCCATGAAGAAGTTCGTATGGAGTTTTGTTGTACCTTGTATGAATTATCGACCGATTTTGAGTAAAGCAAGCGGTGGAAATTGCCTCGGTCCAAAGAAATTCTGGTAATCGTGAAAAGATAAGCATTGTGCGTGCTGCCTCGACAAGAGTTCAATTTTGTCTTTCAACAACACCATTTTGCTAAGGCATACGGGCAATCGAAAATTGTTGTATAATGCCTAACTTTTCATAATGAGCCTTAAGAGTTGTGTTTTTGAATTCAGTACCATTGTCAGTGCGAATCTTGTGAACTTTGGCATTGTAATTTAACTGAACTTGAGCAATGAAATTCTTTATTATCTCAAGAGTCTCATCTTTTGTGCGAAGAAAATATACCTAAGTGAATCGAGAATAATCATCAACGATCACAAGAATATACCGCTTTTCATTGATTGATGCTACCCACATTGGTCCGCATAAATCCATGTGTATCAATTCCAACTTGGAATGATTATTTGGAACCACTTTAGGTGGATGAGAAGCTTTCTTGCTCTTTCCCCGCTCACATGCAGAACAAAGGTGATCTTTTCCGTATTTGAATTTTGGAAGACCATCAACCAGGTCGTGTTTGGTAAGATCGTTTATGGTACCGAAATTAAGGTGTGAGAGTCTGCAGTGCCATAACCATGACTTTGTCGAAGTGGCTTTAGACATAAGACAATCAGGTGAAGAAACAGCCATATCAGAAATGGAGATAGTATACAAATTAGATTCACGAGCTCCTGTAAGAAAATCATCTCCTTCTAGATTTCGCACATAGCATGTATTTGAGCGAAAAGCAACTTCTAGATCACCGTCACAGAATTGTCCTACACTGAAGAGGTTGTGTCCTAGGCCTTTAACGTAATATACATGACATACAGTGAGGTTGCCTTGTACATAATTGCCATAGCATGTGATTGCTGCAAAGTAGTCATTTCTAAAGCGGACTGTGCCCATGAATTTCTCAACGAAATTTTTTAGCAGTGATCGATCACCAGTCATATTTTTTGAACATCCACTATCAACAATCCACAGAACGATTTGAACCACCTGCGACACATGAAGAAACCACATATGGACTAGTGGACATTTTGGCTACCTATTTTTTAACGGGAACCGATGTATTAACAGTGTTTCTACTATTAACAACATTCAGAGTCGTCTTAATAGGAGACCAAACAACATTTGGTTGCAGTTCAGACCACTTTTGCCACATTCGACTAGTTCGGATTTTATTCTTCATGTATTTGCTAAGTGAATTGTCTCGCAAAGTAAAAGCACTAGAGACCTTATTTTTGGCACTTAAGGGAGTAACTGCAGCAATCTTAGTTTTGGAAACTACGGGAGTAGTATCTAAGGACTTAGATTGTGTAGTCTTAACAGAAAACCTAGTCTTTGAAACTACAGGAGTAGTATCTTCAAACTTAGATTTTACTGTTCTAGGAGTAGTGAATAAGGCTCTCCTAACTTTTGAATGCACATTCAATTTATAATTCGCAAGACATTTATCATGACACGGGATAAGCACACTCTTAGCATAAGAAATACACAATGCATCCTTAGCTTTAAAAGCGTTTTGAACATCAACATTAGTTACAATCTTTTTGTTTGAAACAACATTCTTAGACGCAACATATGTCTTTTTATTTATCCTAACAGAAACTTTTACTTTCTTTGATGATTTCTTAGTGTTGGATAAGACATTATTCTTCAATGGTGAATCGCTATTCAATGGTCTTCTAACACTAGAAGCAGCACTCAGTCCTGTAGAAGGTAAAACACTCTTAGCTCTTTTTGTATTTGTTTCTGTTTGCTTAATAACTTTATACATTCCCGGTGCTATGACATTTTGATTTGTTTTAACCTCTTTCTTTTTGGTAGGTGAAGTCTGTAAAGTGACTATTTTTGACAAAACATGTTTCTCTTATGTTTTATGAGCAACAGTTTTCTTGTGAAAAACTTTTTTATTTAGTGGAGTAACATAAAGAAGTTGATTAACATTGGTTTTGTCAAACTTAGTGTTCACAAACTTACCTTTTTTAGCATTTTTCAGTTTGGTTTTTAACTCAGTTATTGTCATCAAAAGATCTTGATTCTGTTCACATACATCAGCATATGCATAGGTCTTTTGATTAACATGCTCAATCAATTCATTAATTTCTCCTTGAGTTTGAGATCGTGTCTTTTTGATTGAATTGAAAAGTTTTGATATTCTGATTTGACATTTTCTCATTTTTTTTTATCAAATATTGTACTTGAAATTCCAAAGACACGTTCTCACTCTCAAGATTTTCCATCTTTCATATCCAAGAGGTTTCACAAATGTTTTTTAAAGAAGATTCACATGTTTCTCATTCCTATTCATGCTGTAATTGTAATTCGAAATCAAGACTTTATTTTTGACATCTTTGAACATCATTTTTAAGAATGTTTATTCGTTTTTGCATTCCCTCTTAGATTTCAATGGATTCCCTCTGAATTTGCTCAATTTCATCTTGCACATTATTGTTGACACACTCATGACTCAACAACACATAACATTCAATTTTATGCTTGAGTTTAGCTTCCAAGAGTTGATCTTTTAAAAGCTCATTTTGTGTCCATGTTTCACTAAGATCATTTTCTGTTGAGTCAAAAATATCTTTCATTTCTTTTATATCTTTTAAAAATCGTTTCTGAAGATTTCAAAACTCAAATGCAACTTATGAAGAATTGGTTTTACTTATTGTTGACAAAATTGGGTTAACTGTATTTCTTCTGAAGAAGTATAGAAAATGCTTTCTCGTTTAGAATTTGTTTGTAATAACACAAACAACTTTTGAAATTCATTTTCCATTTTATTTAAATCTAGTTTCATTAGATTTACACTTGGCATTGGTGTCACATTTGGTTTTGTCTCAGAATATGAAGACGGTGAACTTGCATTTGAAGAATTTTCAGAAGATATAAAAGAAAATGAGAAATATTTTTGTTCAGCAGAGAATTCCTTTTGTGGAACAAAATCTTCATACAGAGTATTTAACTTTTTGTAATCAATTGTCCACACATTTTTTTTTCTCAATAGCAATTGGGTCTTGTGATTTCTTTTTCATTTTTAATTGACTCTTGGTTGCATCATCATGCATGTCCTCAGTATCTCTAACATTCACATGAATTTTTAAATCATCAAGACAAGAAGCATCATATAATTTTGGATTCTGAGAAATTGATTTCTTGAGAGTATAAGGATTTGTGTACCCCAAACCATGTTTTACTTTTGAATCATAAAAGGACATTAGTTTTGGTCTAAGCATAAACATTCCTTGTAAGGAGTTACCAATTTTGAACACTACATCTCATTCTTTTTAGCTTTTGCTTCAAGATCTAGAACAATGTCATGGTATTTATCTTCATTTTCACTCATTTTGCGTTTCAAATTTGATTGTGTCTTTGTATTTATCTTCATTTTCACTCATTTTGCGTTTCAAATTTGATTGTGTCTTTTGAAGTTCCACAGTTTGTCTTTTTAATTCAACAACAGACAACTCTAATTTATCACGTTGTTGTTCTAAATCTCAAATAATGTCTCGATCATAAATAAATTGAGATTGTGACTCCTGTTCAAATCGTTTTGCTTTTCAATCAGCCTCAATATATTCGTTAAAATAGGTAGTGTTATCTCCTTTGGTCATTTCAAAAACCTAAACCTTTTCCTTATACGCTATGTTTTGTTGTTGAACTTTTTAGCAATTATTTGTTGTTTCTCAGCTTCCTTATATGCATTTCTAGCTAATTGCTCTAATTCATATGATTCTTAAACATTGTTATCAAATTCAACACTGCCACTATTAACATCTTCATTTGGTTCATCAAATATAATATTGCTATCAATTTGATCATCACCAATTGTGTTGTTAATAATTTTAGGTTGCTTCGGTTACTTTTGCTCTTGATTATCTTTAGCAAATAATGGATTCTTATAACTGGTGGATGGAGTTTGTACCTCACTGAGAAATGCATAATCATAGCTTGGCCTTGTAGCAGAATTAAAGTTTGTTGGTTGAATTCTGGCCATCAAGCATATATTTGCACTTAATTCCTCAAGTTCTTCCATCCAAGAAGCATCGGCAAAGAGAAAATCATTCTATTCATCGGTGAGATTTACTCATGCTTTATCTTGTTTTGCTAGCAATATTTGTTCCATGAAGTACTTTGAATCTCGAACTCTTTGCTTAGGACAATTACGAGCATAATGACCTTTCTCACTGCAATTGTAGCATTGAACATATGCAGCAGTTCCTGAAGACGTAGTTCGAAGATTTCTTTGTATGTTTCCAGCATCATTGAAACGCCCATTTTTAATTAGACTCAAAAATGACTAAAAATTTAAAACTTTTTAATGAACAACAGACCGGAAGAACTTCACGTTTTTACTTTACAATTATTTAATATTTATATCTCCAAAAACCATTATAAACTTTAATGTTCAAAGTAGATCCAATAAGTCTTTTCATCAGTAAGGAAATCCTTCAAAATTTATTCATTCTAGATGTATCATCAGACATGAGGTTACGGCGTAACCCAAGAAATGGTTACTTTTAACTCGTTTTATATTATGGCGTAAACATAGGTTTACGGCACCTCAGAATGTACCCCATTTTTTTTGTTACGGCGTAAACTCGGTACAGGGTAAGACACTTGGAATTCAAAAGCAAACATAACATATCCTAAAGACTCAATCCAATCATGACCTGCATTTAACTAATTTCTTTGGCAACATTCTTCGCCAAATTTCCATTTCTTGACTTTCAATAGATAACAAGTCATGAACCATTACTAAACGTTCTTTATCTGAATCATAGCTACACATACATATCCCTTCCAACATTTACTTGACAAAGCGAACTAGACACTAGCTTTGAACCCACACATGACATACATGATCGTTTAACTATTTTGTTTTGACCCAAAATGAAATTGACCCATATAGCATACAAGAATTTTACCAAAAACGACAACAATACTCCTTGATCAAAAGAGGATGGTCTTCTACTTACCGAAATCAAAATATCTAACTTCCTACGTCAACAAGCTAATTCTTCTCTTTACCCTTGTCCACACCACTCGATCCTACAAAACATGAGTAAACTATATCCGTAAGCAAGACGCTTAGTAAGTATATGAAATAAACATCATTCATCAAGTTATGGCTAGGGGTTATACTAGCTATAACACATACAAGGAATTCATTCATATCAATTACATATATTTTTCAAGCATAAATAATTATGCTATCATTACAATACAAGCATTGGATCCAAGCTACATACATTCACAATTCCTTGAAACAAAACAATCATAACATAACAAAATTTACATTATGATCACATTATCATGTTTAGTCAATATACTTACCTTAATTATGCCACTAAACTCCTACTTGAATTCAAGGCTTGATCCTCCTTTGCTTCCTATAGGGAAATTAACCCTAATAACAATTAATTAGTATTCTAAGATCATAAATTAACTACCTTTAACCAATATACTTAAAGATCAACACATAAACCCTAATTTCTAAAATTGGGAATTTTACTTACTTATTATAGAGAGTGGAATTAAGGGTTCCTAGTAGCTTATACTTTTCTTCTTGTTCAATTTCACCAATTTGATCAATTTCCAACTTTCCTCTTTTTCCTTTGTTGTTTTAGTCGACACAGAACACACACATGTACCTTGATAGTTCTATAAATGCCAGGTGTTTTGTTTCATTAATATTTATTAATTTAAGTTTGCCTAATTGGCAACTCTAGTCCTTTATGTCCCATTCTTCATGTTTTGAGCACTCTTCTTTAATTCACTTGTCACTTATTTAATTATGAGTTATAACTTTACCATTTTACTTAATTATACATTCTAAATGATTAATTACTATTGGGTGTTACAACTCTCCACCCCTTAAATAAGATTTCGTCCCCGAAATCTACTCTTGAAATAGATGAGGATATCCAATCCTCATTTTCTCTTTCGGCTCCCACCTAATGGTTGTCCCCTTTTGATGCTTCCATTCAACTTTCACTAACGGGATTATCTTCTTGTTGCGAGATGTCTTTGATTCCTTCTAAAATTGTTTATCGGTCTTTCGGGAGGTAATTCCGGCATCTATCAACTAACATTCATCTATAAGAGTGTGATTCACACTTGACTCTTCCACTAAGCACTTCCTTAGATATGAGAACACATGAAAAGGAGTATTGATGAATTTCCCCTCATTTCTTTGGGTTAATTCTAAGCACATATGCTACTGACTGCCTACTCGCTTCATAATTTTAAACCAGTCCTATAAACCTTTAGAGTAAGTAGAGCTTTGTTCTTGAATCGTAACACACCCTTTCACGGTGAAACCTTCAACATAACAAAATCTCCTACATTAAACTCAATTGGTCTTCTCCCATCTATCTTGTGCCACCTTTAATTTTTCACGGATAGTTTCTATCTTCTTGGTTGTTGCTAAAACCACATTCGTGCTTGCTAACTCTCTACTTCCTACTTCATCCCAACATACCGGCGTCCTATATCTTCTTCCATAAAGCATTTCGTAGGGTGGCATCTTTATTATTGCGTGGTAACTATTGTTATAGGCAAATTCTACCAATGGTAGATGATCGTCCCAATTACCTCCAAAGTCGATTACGCAAGCTCGTAACATGTCCTCCAACGTTTGGATCGTTCGTTCACTTCAACCGTCCGTTTAAGGATGAAATGTCGTGCTCATATGCAATTTCGTACCTAGATCTTTTTGTAAATCTTGCAAAAAATTAGAAGTAAACCGTCCATCTCTATCCGAAACAATGGAGATGGGTACTCCATGACGTGCTACAATCTCGTTGACATAGATTTTTGCCAACTTATGAACGGGCATATTTTCTCGGATTGGAATAAAATGAGCACTTTTCGTCAATCGATCAACTATAACCCAAATTGAATCATGCTTCTTCGTCGTCCTTGGTAATTTAGTCATGAAGTCCATCATAATCTTTTCCCATTTCTAAACTGGAATCTCTAAAGGTTGAACTTTTCCATACGGTTTTTGATGTTCGGCCTTGACTTTCAAACATGTCAAACACTTCTCGGCATATTTTACACAATCTCTTTTCATACCTGGCCACCAATAGTTTTTCTTCATATCAAGGTACATCTTTGTAGCTCCCGGATGGATCGAATACTTTGACTTGTGCGCTTCTTCCAAAAGTAAATCCTTAATATGGCTTCGGAAAGAAATGTAAATTCTTCCTTGTCGAGTCTTAACCCCTCGACTATCATCTTCAAGATGAGGAATGTAAGATGTAATACGCTCACTCTTCTAATTCGTAATGAGTGAATTCTCGTCACTTTTTCTCTTTCTTTTCAACTCAACGCATCCGCTACAATGTTCGCCTTACCAGGATGGTAGCGAATTCCACAATCATAGTCCTTAAGTAAATCTAACCATCTTCGTTGCCTCATATTAGGATCTTTCTTCTCTAAGAAGTATTGGAGACTCCTATGATCGGTGTAAATTATGAATTTTACACCATAGAGATAATGCCTCCAAAATTTCAAAGCAAAGACTACCGCCGCAAATTCAAGATCATGAGTCGAATAATTTTCTTCATGCTTTTTCAATTGTCTTGAAGCATAGGCGATAACCTTGCCTCGTTGCATAAGAACACACCCGAGACCGACATAAGACGCATCACAATAAACAACCATATCTTCGGTCCCATTCGGTAAAACGAGTATTGGAGTTTCACATAGCTTCCTTCGTAAGGTAACAAAAGCTTCTTCTTGTTCCTCACCCCATTCAAAAGGAGTATTCTTTTTAGTAAGCTTAGTTAACGAAGATGCAATCTTGGAGAAATCTTAAATAAACCTTCGGTAATAACCCGCGAGACCTAGGAAACTTCGAATTTCTCCAACATTCTTCAGAGTTTGCCAATTCATCACCGGTTTAATTTTAGCCGAATCAACCTTAAGACCTTCGGAATTTATAACATGGCCGAGAAATTGAACTTCTTGTAACCAAAATTCACATTTCGAGAATTTGGCATACAATCTTTCTTTTCAAAGGGTTTCTAAGATTTCTCGTAAATGAATTTCATGTTCTTCCTTGCTTTTGGAGTAAACAAGGATGTCATCGATGAACACAATAACAGACTTATCTAACATTGGTCTGCAAACCCGGTTCATGAGATCCACAAAAATGGCCGGTGCATTAGTGAGACCAAATGGCATGACAACGAATTCAAAGTGTCCATAGCGTGTCCTAAAAGCCGTCTTGGGAATGTCTTCTTCTCGGACCTTCAATTGGTGATAGCCCGAACGTAAGTAAATCTTTGAATCTCGCACCTTGAATTTGATCGAAGAGGTCATCAAGTCTTGGTAAAGGATATACATTTTTCACCGTGACTTTATTTAACTCGCGATAATCAATGCACATTCAAATACTACCATCCTTCTTTTTAACAAATAGGATCGGAGCTCCACATGGTGAACTACTAGGGCGAATAAAACCCTTGTCTAGTAATTCTTGGAGTTAACTCATTAACTCCTTCATTTCAGATGGAGCTAAGCGGTATGGAGCTTTAGCAATAGGAGTTGCACCAGGAATAAGATCAATTCGAAACTCGACTTGCCTCTCGGGTGGAATACCCGACAAGTCTTCAGGAATCTGTACTATGTCGGCTTGAACAATTGCTTGATTTATGGTGTTGGAGGAAGTACGAAGACGATTATTTGTTGGGTTTGAGTGATTGCACGAGCAAGCAAAATCATTGCAAAAGTAAGTGGGTCTTCAGAAGTGTTTTGTACTGCATCCCCTTGATAATCCTCATCATTATCAACCACTGAAGAAGGATGTATGACATAGTAAGATGAGGTAGTCCTGAAAGAGGAACCCGTATGTGCCACCAATGCAAGAGGATCATGTGATTTTTCCAACTTCTTTGCTCTAGATGCATTAACCAGTTTTTCAAATTATTGAAGGTAATCAAATAAATCATCATATGAGTCTTTTGTTAACCTTTTTTCAAGACGAACTTGAGTAACATACTTGATCCATTCAGGTTGCAAACAGTTTAGGAACTTTATGTTTAAGACGAACTTGAGTAACATACTTGATCCATTCAAAATTGACACAAGTGCTTCTCCTGATTTAACAACAAATTGATCAAACTCATTATTGAAACGTGTTTCCCTGTCAACCTTGTTTTGTATAGTTCCTCTCATTAAGCGTTCAACTCTTTGCCACATGGCTTGTGTAGTAGTACAAGCATCAACAGAGTTATATATGTCATTTGGGATAGAGATTAAAATCAAATTCATTGCTTCAATCTCAGCTTCATAGTGTTTCAAATCATCTCCTTTTAAATCCTTTTCTTTTTGCATCCTTGGTGGTTCAGTTTCAAAAGGAGTGAATTCTTTAAACTCATATGGACCTTCATTAATTTCTTTGTTTAGCCACTTTTGGTTTTCTCTCTTTCGATTAAGGTATCTTCTAAAACGACTTGCCAATGGTATATAACTACCTCTTTCAAACATCGGAGGTCTAGTCTCAGAACCGGCATCAGCAAGAGATTGTTGATGTGTATTAGAAGTCGACATATCATGTGACTCGAAGATTAGATCTTTGTAGATGAAAAAGAGTTCTATTTGTGATTTTCCAGAAACTTCAATACTTGTCGAGTTTGACACGTGTCACAAATTCGATTCCTAAATTCGGAAGTGAGAAACGTGTCTAAAATACTCAATTTTGGTAACACTGTTCTCGAACAACACTAATATCGGACAATAAGAATCTCGGACAAAACTAATCTCTGAAATTCAGAATCTTTCTCGGAGAACACTAAACTCGGTAAGCTGAATCTCGGATAATACTATTTCTCGGACAACACTATAACTCGGATAACACTAAATTTGATAAGATCAAAATTCGATAAACACACGTTTTGACAAAACTTTTTAATGAAAATTCGATATAACAATCACGATAAAACCGTAATAATATCAATTTTGATTGAATTTGATTCGTTTAAGATGTTCCGAAAATGAATACTACAATTTTGATGAAACCAAAAATGTAATTTTCTCACTTTTGAATTCAAAAATGACCACAATTTTGATAAAACCGAAAAGTATGATTGTTGGTTCCATGATCATTCATACAAACCGTAACAATGATGTGTAGAATCAAGATGCAGAAAATTAAGACTTTATTGATTATTGAAAGAAAAACCTTTTTGATGGCTAGCTATATGTCTCTAATGTCTCACCTAATTTTGACTAAACTAGGTGAATTTATACTAACAAGGTTTTGCCCATTCTAGGCTTTTGTTGGGCTTTTCAGGCTTTTTCTTTGTCAGCCCAATTACATTAATAAACATTAATTAATTAACCAACTAACGAGCTAGACTTTTGTCTTGTATCTTCGAGTGACCGAAGCTTCTTTGTTCGGGTCCATTTATGTGATCCTAACAATCTCCCCCTAGATGAGGTCATGAGAAGTTGTTTGAAGCTCACTCGTGCTTGTCTCTTTAGCTCGTTGTTGATAGGGTACTTCACTTGTTGTGCTTTGGTAATTCAATCTTTAACACCTTGATCATGATCTTCAGAACTTGATGTGATGACTTGATCTTGATCTTTGACTTGTTTAAGCTTTACTTCTCTGAATTACTTTGTGATCTTCTTTCACTTTGACTTTGCCATACGCTGATCTTTAGTCTCACATGCTCATATCTGTTGGAATCAATCTGGAAAGCTTTGATGATGTATCTTCTTCTAATCTCCATAACATTTAGCATTTGAAGAAGACATTGATTTTCAGAGATTGTGCGGAAGCTTTGTATGTAAACTTTCTTGATTTCTTCAGATATGTGAGTAAGGATATGAGCATGTCTTGCATCGGATACTTTGAGTCGTCATTCGCTATGATAGAACAATTTAGTCACTCCAAAAAAACCATTTTGTTATGTAAAATCACTAATGTGTTCTAGAAAAAACATTTTGGAACACACAAAAGGTTTTATATTTTGGAAGGGTACGAGTATAGACGAGATACTAATTGTTTGGTTACATTAACCTCTGATGCAGTGAGGATCAATTGATTACAGTAGGAGCATACTGCAACTGTGATCAGATTGATATTCAAAGAACCTTCTTGCAGGTTTGAGATATGGCACGTGACAAGCTAGTTCCTCTTAATACCTAAGTATCAGATTCTTTTTTCTTTTGTCTTTTTATCTTTTTTTTTTTCGTTTTTTTTTTTTTTCCCTAATGTTCGCACGTTCTCTAGAACCAGATGTCCGAGACTAACACACTATACGTATTTGTCTACTAATAGAATGGTAAAGAGTAAAGTCGTACAGTTCTATCTGTGACTTATCTGTACAATTCCTTTTCATGCGTGTTTTAATTCTTAATACAATTAAGTACCGTTAGAAGGCCTGAAACTGCAAAAATGATTTGAAAAACTTTCGATGTGCTAATAAAATTTGTTTGGGGCACAAACTCGAAAGTTTAAATCAGAATGCTTTGATGATGTTTTGAAATATATCCCGAAAGTTATGAGGTGCCCTTGGGGAAATCCAAACTTGTACAAGTACATTTATGGAAAATCCACTTCACTAGTGTTGGGCGCAGTCCGGAAAGACCAGGCCTAGCATTCATACGATTACCTGGGGGTACTAAAACATCTTTTCCTCAGCTTTCATAAGATCACTTTACGAAACATGAAACAAAGATTCTTTTGTCGTTTATCAAGATACGGGTGTATAACACAAACCTTTTTTGGTACCTTGAATCTTTGATCATATTAACACTTATGCTCCCCCTACCATGTGCGCGATAATCGAAAGATGTTTAGCACCTGCGATGGATAGGACTTAGCATTTTAGAATCAATCGGAATCATTAATTGTCCGTTTATTATGTTTTAAGTCACATTTTCTCCCCGATCAAAAGTTATGAGAACTTGTGGAGGTTTTGATCTGAATGGGACTTAAAAATGTATCAATCTCCCCTCAAAGTATGAGTCTAGGGGATATAGCACAAATATTCAAGTGAGCCAATTGGAAACAAGACCTTTAGATACCCAGACAGGAATGATACTTGCAATCTGTCTGAAACTTGTAAGCGGTTGGGCGCACGCGCGGACTCTCTCTACTTATGCAGCAATAGAATCAGCACAGTACGTCTTTGGACCTGCCAACAACTGGGAGAAATACTGATTCTCCCCCTCAACAATGACCCGGTGTTAATGTTTGAATTGGTTAGCCCGAACATGTTTGATATAAAACAAGTTGTTTTGAAAAAAAAATGGTTCGGGGCTTAGACAAACTTCTTGTCTGTATAGAAAATATTGCACTGAAACGTACACTAAATCTCTGGGTAAGATCCGGGTTACAGTCTGTATTACTGGCAAGCCATTTGCAAAAAAAAAATTTTGGAATTTTTTTTTTTTGGTGTGTATAATATATACTAATATTCAAAGGATACAATGCCGCGTTAGCATTCAAAATAACCAAGA
Source organism: Tanacetum coccineum (assembly GCA_026074375.1). Taxonomy (NCBI): domain Eukaryota; kingdom Viridiplantae; phylum Streptophyta; class Magnoliopsida; order Asterales; family Asteraceae; genus Tanacetum; species Tanacetum coccineum. The sequence continues at coordinate 8,965 of BQNB010097283.1, read as the reverse complement.
TATCCCTGGAACCAGCCTTTCGATCACAAGTTTGCAAATCACGGGACGCAGCTCGCTGATCATAGTAAACTTGGAACATAGAACTAACGCTCGGGGTAGTTCTAAGGCTCAACAATGGGTTCCATTATCCTAGTAAAGACAGTATCATACAGCGAAAATGTCGTCCAGTGGGTTTCCACTGAGGCTTACACTACAACAACCTTTCTAGTTGGTCTCCAGTTGTCTTAGTAGTGTTCAGCCTTTGATTTTCTGGTTGCTTTCCAAACTTTCTTAGTATGATTCACACTATGTTTGGCCTGGGGGGTTTTGGTATTCACAGACTTCAAAGAACGAATTCACAAATTGGATTCTCGGCTCTCACTCTCGTCTACATTCCAACTTACTATTGTGATCCTGCTGCTCTCCTCGCGTTCAAACTTGTACTCGCAACGTACGATGTTCCGAGTGTGGCCTTTGGCATAGGTTTTCGACGAGAATTCTAGTGGCAGGTTTGGTTCTTGTAGACTGATTCACTGGACCCTTAGGGCTTCTTGTTATGTTGCACTGGTGGTTTCTGTGTAGGTCTATTTGAAAGTCTGGGTGTTTCCTGAAAAGTAACTTGCTGTTTCTTAGGCAAAGGGGTTGGTTTTACCCAATTGGCTCTTTTTGGAGGTGGAAAAGGTACTTTGAATTTTGGGATAATCCTGAAGCAAGTACTTTGGGTTTCTCAGAGGCTGTAGATCCACTACTCTTTTTGCCACTCAACTCAGTTTTCAGTTTGGCATTCTCAGCAGTTAAGGCATTAATCTTTTCAGTGTACGCAGTACGTGAGTGAGTATTCGCCTTTGACAGTACATTGCATACCGTCGTTGAGCACTCATGTTTTTCTACCTTAAGGCCATTTAGCTGAATCCTAAGGGAGGTATCGTATCTTTCAACTAAATCTCGTTCTGTTTCTAATGCCATGTTCGGTTCACAACTACCTTCAGTGGCAAACCTACATTCAACACCTTAATGATGGTGGATTGAGCAATCGCTAATTCCTGATAGTGTGTCTCTTTCTTGAAGTGATCTCTTAACTTATTTATTTCAAAACTAGCATTGGGACGGCACTAGAAGTGTCTATGCACTGTTTATAGTTTGAAATTTAAGTTGTAAATCAATATGGGCCTTTTGTAAATGAGTGTTACGGTTTTCTCAGATTCAAATGACCAGCTATTGTTGTTTAAAACTTCAAGCTTCTAAGTTCAAGAAACTTTAGTGTTGTTCTCCTATCGCAGCAGATCTAAGATCTTCGCAAAGGCAATTCAACTAGGGGGCCACAACACTATCAGGAGAAAGCACATAGAGCAGATATCTTTTCTAAACATTCCGCAAATTAATCGCCGTCATTTTTGATTAAAGAATTTTCTTCTCTATGGGCAAGTCTTGTTGATCAAGAACACATTGTTATTACTCCGCCTCTAAATTATCACAAAATCTGTTCAAATTCTTTTACCTCTTTGAAAAATGTATAATTGCTGCATCGCACGCGCGCGCTCGTCGGGTTTTTGAAAGGGTCATTTAAAATGGTACCAGTGTTGTTCAACAAACTGTTTTGCATATCAAAACACATTCGGAAACATAGAGTGGTTTTGTGTTGTTCGTTTCATTTATGATACCTTCTAAATTGAATGAAAAAACAGCATTAACTTTTTGAAGACTGGCCTGAACTTGACTTGCGCTCGGTCGATTTTATGAACGAAGGAGTGCCAGGTTGGGTTGGTTTACTAGCTTGACTAGCAATTTCTTTGGCAGAAAGCCAATACACCTGATCTCCAGATAGTTCCTTCTGAGGAACAAACATCATGGCATTAAGCTTGTCATAGAAACCGTTTGCGGGGTCTAACATGGTCATGGGTTTTTCGACTCGAATCTTTTTATGTCTAACCACCTGTGTACCAAGACATCTTCACTATCCCAATTATACTACGGGGTGGTGACGTCTTGGGATGCAAAAGGGTATCAGATCAAACAAAACAGGTTGAGCAGCTTTGGCACATATAACCTAGACCTGGGTTCGGGGTACCTAGGACTGGTCCTTGTCAATGTCAGCGGTTGCGGCTTTAGGTTTCTTGAAAGCATAGGAATAGTTTGTGTTGGCTTGTTAAATTCTTTGCAAACATATCTCCTTGTACTTTGTTAGCATTCTTTAAACAAACTATTTATTAGATAACTATCTGCTAGATCCTTTTTCTCAGATAAAGTCTTTTCCTTTTCAGATTGTAAAAATTCAATTGATTTTTCTTTTCCTGAAAGAGTGGATTTAAGCAAATCGTTTCTTGCACAAGTTCGCGTTACGCTTAGTACGCTGGAATCACTAGGGCTTGTTTCCTGCTACTTTGTTTTCAGATCAAGTTTGACCTTTTGGGTATCTAGACGATTATATTCTTGCTTGCATTGAAGAAGCTCATTTTTTAAGGTCTCGATTTCCAAACTTTTTTCTTGGTTAACCTTAGCATGTCCGTCTAGTTGGGTTTGCAAGTCAGTTAAGATGGCAATCATAGAAACTTTATCAGATGCGTCAGCAGATACCTCAGTTGGAACATTTTGGGCTTCGGTGTCAAGAAGATACTGATGATACGGGATCCGTATTGTCATCAATCTCAGGTCTCAGCATCGGTAAGTTCAAAATGTTCTTCCTGGTGCATCTCCTGACTCAACTGATAATCCACATTATCAAAGATTTGATTGTCATTGGAGTGTACCTCATTGACTGGATTGTTAGGTTGCAATAGTGGATGACCAAAGTTGGCCATGAAGCGGACAGCAGCATTGGGCCTTCATCCATGTCGGTGTCAGATGCTCCTCATGGTTGAATTCGAAGATATTTGTTGTAGTCAGTGCATGTGTTTGATCATATGTTTCTTCATTTGTTGCCATTTGAATAACGTTGTTTATGAATCAATCTGATCTTTAAGTGATTGTTGATTGGATGACTTGGTGTGAAGTTTATGATTTTCGGGTAACTTTGAAACAGTAAAATGCTGTTTTGAGGCTCTAAATGACTCCGAATGGCCAAAAAATGACAGGGCTCTCGCTCGAAGAGGAAGAGTCTTGACCGTTGGGCCGTTTCCGAGCTGGTATAAAAATTTCGGAACAATCCGACACAAAAATTATTTTTGCGGCAAATCAAGCAAAACGCAACTTAGCTTGATCAAAACGCGCAATGGATTGTCATAACGCATATGGAATTGCAAAAGCAACACTAAAACTTTGTTGGTCACAAACGTAATGATACTTGTTGTCAAAACGCAATGATATATTCCTCAAAAGCAATATGAAAGTTTTCTCAAAACCAATGAAAATTTTTCTCAAAAGCATATGAAATTTTTTCTCAAAACGGCCAATTGACACTTGAAGTCAAAAACGCAGAATGGACTTTCTTGATCAAAACGCAATTGCTTGAAATTTTTTGGTCAGCGTTAGCGTTTTAGGTCAAAATGCAATAGAAATCTTCCCCCAAAACGCAATGTATGCTTCAAAATGCAACAGGTGTATTCTCAAAAACGAACATGAATATTCTCAAAATCGCAACATGAATATGCTCAAACGCAATATGAAGATTCTCAACAACGCAAATGAATATGGCTCAAACGCAATATGAAGACTAACAAAAAAACGCAACACTTCTAGCTTTTTTTTTTTAATCCACTTCGAACCCAAAACACAAACAAACCACGTCTCTTTTTTGTTATGATTTGCGAACCAATAAGCACAAAAAAAACGTACACCCCCCTTTTTTTTGAATTCGATCAAACAAAAAATAAAATAAAACAAACAATCACTTTTGGCTCTTGATACCAATTGTTAGGGTACTTTTGATATTCGATTAACACAAAATCACCTAGGATTAGATTTTAAATTGAACTTTGTATTAAAAAAAAACAAAAGAACAATGGGATTGTATGTGCAATCAAAAACACACAAAAATGAAACTCTAAATATCCTAAGTTGCTTTTTTCTGTCTACTTGAAATGAAAATAAAATGGCTTTTAGAGCCTTACTCTCGGTTCGCACAGCGCGCGCGGCCTTTTGAATGGGCTTTTCATTAATGGCCCGTTTACATAAAATTACACGCTTAAACGAGCTAGACTTTTGTCTTGTATCTATCGAGTGGACGAAGCAACTTCTTGCGGCGCGCGCGCTCCCCTTTTATGTGATCCTAACACAAACTTTTTACAAACGTATCTTATTAGATGACAATAATATTGGAAGATTTAGAACTATGTATGTGAGAATGCTTATCTTTTTCTATATATAAACTTTCGTGGCATTTTTGTTTGCACGATTGTTATTTCATTGCATTATATATATGCATGATACTCAAACTATACTTTGATCGAGCTACTTACTCAATTAAATATTATGGACAAATTTTAAACCCATATCTCCAAGACGAAACACGCGCAACTTAGGAACGAATCTTGGAAACCAATAAATGTACATCTGTACCCTACTACACTAGAACGGATACGAGTTCTGAACCACCAAAACCCTGTGCTAAAACCATCGAGAGAGAGAGAGGTAGTAACCAAGGGAAACAATAGGAATCAAACACGTGGTAAAGCCTTTGTCATAGGTGTTGCTGAAGTTCAACAAGATCCAAACGCCATAACATGTACTTTTCTGTCTTGAACGATCATTTTGCTACAGTATTATTCAATTTTGGTGCCGATTTTAGTTTTATTTCTACCAAATTCTTGCCTTCGATTAACGCGAAACCTAGTGCTATAAACCCTGGATACGAGATTAAATAGCTAACGGTCTGAAGATAGAAGCCAATAAGATTGATTATTCGTGGTTGTAGATTCGACCTAGAGGGTCATACTTTTACCATCGACTTGATCCCACTCGGTCAAGGTAGTTTCGATGTAATCATGAGAACGGATTAGTTGTCAAAATATAAGGAAAAAATAGTTTGCTACGAGAAGATAGTCCAAATTCCGTTATCCAACAAAGAGATTTTAGAAGTTCATGAAGAATGTCCTGAAGGGAACCTGAAACAGTTGAAGACTATGAAAGTAGACGGGTACAGAATACGTTGAAAGGGACATACATGTTGTACGTAAAAACTACCGGGAGTATTTTTAGAAGAACTAAAGGCGTTTATTACCCCCACTCACAAAAGTAAGAGTTTTAATAGATCTTTATTTCATGGAGCTATGCCTGTTTGTTAAAGAAGTCACTCCTTACCATCTAGCACCTACGGAAATGCAAGAACTGTCAAACCAACTTAAAGAGCTCCAAGACAAAGGTTTCATATGACCTAGTTTTTCACCTTAGGGAGCCTCAGTGTTGTTTATTAGAAAGAAGGATGGTTCATTCCGTATGTGTATAGACTATCGAGAGCTGAACAAGCTACCTATTGTTGGGAATTAAACTCATACACTTAGTACTGCCAAGCCAAAGACTTAGTACTGCTCAAGATTACAACTGCTAGTACTAACTAGTTAGTACTGCTAGAAAAAAGTTAGTACTGCCAGTACTAACTTAACACTGCTGAAGGAGTTAAGACTACGGCATGAAGACTAAGATGACTCAAGATGATAAAAGACGCCGTGAAGAGATATGTAGTGACTTATTTGTGTAATATTTTATTTAGTTAGATATGCATATAAGTATTAGATATTATAGAGATTTGTAAGTTATCTTGTAAAGGGACTTCCTTAGGTGTATAAAAGGAGATCCTAGGTTATGATGCATTAGAGAGGTGATGATATGTTGCATGACATAGCTTCAGAGGTTGTAAACGCTAGAACTAGATTGAGTCTTCGTATTATTGATCTAAATAATATTAAGCTTTTTGTTACATCTATGTTCAAATCTATTTACTGTTACCATTCATAATTCTTCTAAGTTTTAAGAGTTAGATTCCGCATAAACTTTTTTATATTATACACAAAGTTTCTACCAAAGTTATTTTGGATTTATTCAAGGTAACTTAACCTTTACAAGCTAAAAAATTAATCATAGTTTGGGATCAATAAGTGATATCAGAGCTTGTGTTCTGAAACTTTGATCTAAAAGGAACTAACAAGAAGATCTCTTTACTTACAAGGAAGAGATGGATCTAGAAACTGCCCAAACCATTACTACTGCAAAGTTGCCCCTTCTCAAACAGGATAAATATGATATGTGGAAGCTAAGAATTGAGCAATACTATTAAGTACAATATTATGCTCCATGGGATGTCATAAAGAATAGAAACTCATTCAAACCAGCAACTCAAACAACAATAAATACTGATGGTTCCTCAACTACATTAATACCAGGTCCTGTAACTGCTGATGAAAAGACTCAAAAGAAGAAGGGATAAAGCCGTAGAATACCAACGAACTTTTCATAATTTATCTAGTTGGTACGTGTACTGAAACAATTGTCGATTTGGTACGTGTACTTTCATAAAGTGTTCTTATTTGCACATTTTGATGACGTGTCATGTTTTTTATGTGCCACATGTCAGCCTATCACGTATGACACGTCATCAAAATGTGCAAATGAGAACACTTTATGAAAGTACACGTACCAAATCGACAATTGTTTCAGTACACGTACCAAATCGATAAATTGTGAAAAGTTCGTTGGTATTCTACGGTATTCTATCCCAGGAAGTATGATGTGAAGGCCAAAGAAGTATGTTAACTAATGGCCACCTTCCAAAGGAACACATCTACTACATTTAATCTAGTACTCAAGATTGCTAAGACTTTGTTGCTGCTATACAAAACAAGATTTGGTGGTAATGAATGACACAAAGAAGATCAGAAGACTTCTTCTGAAACAAATGTTGAGAAACTTTAGTTTTCCAAGCACAGGAGGTCTCTTGATTCTATTTTTAACAGGCAAGTCAGAAGATTGTATGTCGAGTTGTAAGTCAGTTGGCTATCCTTGGTGAAAATATTTCACAAGAAGATCTTAATTTAAATTTTTTGAGAAGTCTATCTTCTAAGTGGAATACTCATGTTGTGGTCTAGAGGAATAAACCTGATCTAGACCCAATGAGATTTGATGATCTCTATAACAATTTCAAGATTGTTAAACAAGAGGTTAAAGGAACTGCAAGCTCAAGCTCTCAAAACTTGGCTTTTATGTCATCTACTAGCAGTACTAATAAAGTTATTACTGCTTATGGAGTTAGTACTGCTAATACTCAAGCTAGCACTGCTAGTACTCAAGTTAGTACTGCTAACTTAAGTGATGACAATGTTTATGCATTTTTGGCCAGTCAACCAAACGGGTCTTAACTTGTACATGATGATCTTGAACAAATCCATGAAGATGATTTAGAAGAGATGGATTTAAAGTGGCAGTTAGCATGAGGACAAGAACGTTTTTCCAGAAAACTGGTAGAAAGATTACTATCAATGGGAGTGACACAACTGGATATCACAAGTCAAAAGTGGAGTGTT
>BQNB010097282.1:5166-21676 GCA_026074375.1 Tanacetum coccineum | reverse complement strand
GTGGGACGTTTGGTTGAGAGGGTTGAGGTCCCAGGTTCGAGCCCTAGCTCACTTGGGACTTCCCCTTTCCCAAATGTTTTTAATCCTTTGATCTCATTTATGGTCTGTTGGATTGATATGATGAGCACACGGATTGCCAACGTGGCATTCCGTGTGTCAGAGTACTTATGCTTCTTTTGCACTAAATTTAGTACAAAAATCCAATCATTAGTGTGCTTCTTTCAATTATCCGTGTGTCCTTTCTTGTGGGCTTCGACCAATGAGAGCCTCTTATGACGTCTAACTCTGCCAGCTTGTACATTGGTACTCGAATCATAAAGCCACATCATTAATTGCCATTTACCCTTTGATTTCGAGCTAGGTTAAACTGAAAGAGATGATGAACAGTAAAAATGAATTCCCGCGCCATTTTTTCCTTTTTATATCTTTGTTTAACCTCAGGTTTGTGAGGGTTGACTTTGGGCCCGGGATTTATAAAAATGGAATTGGGTCGGGTGATGAAGATTGGGCTTAGTTATAAGGTTGTGTATTTAAAGGAATAACGATCGTTATCTCTTTATTATAAGGAGATAACGGTGTTAGGATTTAGGGACTTTTGGTGAAATTAAGTTTAACATTTAGGGCATTTTGGGTATTTTGAGAATTTTGTCTTTTTGTGGTTGACCAATGTTGACCAAGAGTTGACTTTATTGACCATTGATAGCAATTTTCCGGCTCTTTTGCACTTTTTCCGTTCCCGTGTCCGTGTTTGTCCGGCTTTGACCGTTTTCTTATGATTTTTGCACTATCCATACCTACACATTCACAAACAACAAAATACACAAATGCAAGTATATTTTTGCATAATTTGATCATTTAAGGGTCATTTTGGATATAATAAAGATATGTGATTTCTCACATATCAATAAGCAACGATGATATGAAAAGATCTCAAAGGCAAAGATGATGGCAAATCAAAGATCACAAGAGCATGATTGGAACGAGACCGCTATTACACAACAAGACTCAAGGCAACGAGCATTAAAGATCAAAGATCAAGGTCACAAGAGAGATCTCAATGATCATCCCTTAGGGGGAGATTGTTAGAAATAAAAAGTGTTGATCATTAATGTAATCAAAGTGAGATCTCAATGATCGTCCCTTAGGGGGGGATTGTTAGGAATAGAAAAAGTGACGATCTTATTGAGAGTGAGTCGTGTAATAAGTAGTGAAATATTAAATGTGTAATGGTTAGGTTAAAGGCTCGTGACTAAAATGTAGTCACGAGACCTGACAAATAGCTAAAAGTTAAGAGACAAGAGCTAGTAGCTCATTCTTGTAAATGGGTATAAATACCTCTCCCTACCTCATTCATGAGGTAAGAAATCAAACATCTCTTCATTTCCCTCCTTCACTTTCTCTCTCTAATTTCTATACTTCTTTCTTTCTCTCTCTACTATTTCTCTCTTTAGAATAAACTGTTAGAAATAAACTACTTGTAGTACTATTATAAAGTGTAAGGACTAATTATGTCAAGATAGAAAAGTCACCAATCTAATAAGACTATAAATAAGATATTTATGTCAAGATTGTATGTAACAATTTCATTCAATCAAAAGGCAAGTTATTAATGTCTCTCTCTAAACACACATACTAATTACACCTTCATTTACACACACTAATTCATCAATCAAGATCTTATTGCTTAATATGTGGTATCAAGAGCCAATGATTGCGGATTAGTGTGTATTTTTAGTGTTTGATTGTGTTTGTGAGATCGAGAAACTGCTTTTTTGTGCTTATTACGATTGCTTAATTGTGCTTATTCATGCTTATCAGTTCAGATTTATAGCTTAATTGCTTAATCCGAGTGATTTTTGCTTATTTATAAGCTTTTTCATGCTATCGTCTAGTTTAGCTTATTATGAGTTTCTATGCTTAATACGACAGCTAATCTGCTTATTTGCTTACGAGCTTATTCAGTCAGCTTATTCTAGTGCTTATTTTAGTCGTTTCAGGTTCAAATCTGCTTAACTGAATCTGTATCAGATCTGCTTATACTAGTGCTAATTTGCTTTATATTTGAATTTGATCTGCTTAAATGAATCTGCTTTAAATTTGAATAATCAAACAGCTTATTTTTGCTTATTTCGGTGCTTATCTACTTGAAGATCTGCTTATTTTGTTTAGAATAAACATTTATTTTTTGATCTAACTGATTTCAAACAGATTTGTAACTGACTTTTGAAAAAGTTTGACTTTCTGTTTTGGTCAAAAACGCGTTTTTGGGTATAAACGTGTTACTGTTCACGCGCTTTCAGTACACGCGTTTCAGTTTGGTCAAAACGCGTTTCCACAAAAATATGCATTTTCAGATTTATACCAGTATAGAGGGCGATTTATACCAAGCATAAAGAGCGATTTATACCAAGCATAAAGGGCCATTTATACCGGGCATAGAGGGCGGTATATACCAAGTGTATTCGGAGATTTATACCAAGTGTATGGGGTGATTTATACCAAATACATAAGCCGAAATATACCTTGTTTAACCCAAATCAAAACAAAAAAGATGAGAAGAAATAAGAGAACATATCAGATCTAAAACAAGAAACCACATGCACACCTAGATCTAGACTCACCAAGGACCCTCACTATCACTCACCAACTCTTATCTAATCTATATAAGAACACAGATTCGATCTCGAAACAAAAAGAAAAAAAGATCTCAGTTTTGGTTCAGTCATATCTCTTAAAGAAAAAGTCAAGAACTTTATAGCTCTTTAAAACAAGAAAACCAATATCCTCATAGATCACTTTCGAAGTATAAACTTCTTTTTAATTTTGGATTCATAAAATAAATAAATAAAAGAAAAACAAAATAGAGAAAAAGATCTCAAATTGGTTTGATTCGTATCTCTTAAGAGATTTATAGATCTAAAAAGATCTCCACACAAACGAAAAACCCATTCATCATTGATCTCTTTTGAAGCTTATCTTCTTTTTGATTTTCGAAACACTTCAAGGAAAAACCAAGAACAAGAGTGTTCAAGCCTTTTCCTTTGTTTCGGTATAAAAAACACAAAAAGAACAAAACGAAAATCCAAATACTAACCTGTGTTCTTTGTTAAAAAATAGTAAAGTTGACACAAAAAAGAAAATTGCTTCTTGTTTGTGGTTACTCTTCGTTGTGGACTACAAAAGAAACATTCATTAGAATAAGTCTAACGAAAAAGAAAGAATTAGTGTAAAAAAATAGAGAAGTGTGGCTTATTTTTTTTTTGTATATGAAGTGATAAGAGGTTTTAGTTTTATGTGACTGAGATTTAAAGAAAAAGAGAGAGGCGTGGATTATGAGATTAGGATTAGGGCATCTTTTGGTGAGAAGTGAGTTATATATATTGTCCTATTTTAGGGTTAGTGTGTTATAAAAAAATATAGAGTTGGGCTTGAGTTTTCTAGTTCTACCGAAAGAGGAATATAAAAAGTGGGTTGGGATATTTTGTGCGTCGGGCCATATTATCAAAATCAGTAAGGGCCAAAAATTTTGTTGTTAGACTAGTTGGCCTAAAATGTGTGCGCCGAAAGTTTTTCTTTTAAATGAATGAATTTTGTGAATTCTAAATTTGTGCCATAATCTTTTGGACTCAATTTTGTTAAAAATGAATTTTTGACTCTTATTTGTTTGAGGACTAATTTTTGAGGTATAACTTTGAGATTACGGTTTTAATTGCGAGTCGATAATCTGAGCGTGCATATTATTTTGTGTTAAATTGTTAGGGATTATTTGTTTTTTGTCACGGTTTTATTTGAGCTTAAATAATTTTTAGTCGCGGGATATTAGTTTGTCGTGATTATTTGAGCGCGTTTATCGGGTTATTCGTTGGAATTTTTTTTGTGGGATTTTAGAATCGAGTTGGGTGTGTCATAGTTAATTAATCTAGTGTATCAGATTCGTTCATCGTGTATATGAGTAGTTGGGATAAGTTGAGTCTCGAATCGTATAAAGAAAAGTGTGAAAAACTCGAAAAAGAAAACAAAAAATATATAATCACTTTTTCTTTGCTTTATTGTAACACCCCCAAAATCAGGTCGCAGCGGAAAGGTAACAATGGGGTGCTACGTCAAAGTACAAAAATCAAGATATAGAAAACGACCTTAAATGGACGTTAAAATAAGATTCATTCAATGTCATTACAAAAGATCAGAGTTTTCACGTTAGGTCACATAGTTTTGATAAAAAGACATTAAGATTTTATAAGACAAAAGTTTCATTGAATTTAAGAAATCAGAATCCCTCTAATAGATATCCGTCAGTTTTATTTTCTTAAAAACAAAAGGGTGTTGTCTTTTATTAAGAACTAGGATTGGAAGAGTTTATTTGTCTAAGTTTTGAGATTGAAACAAAGGGAGGCGTGTTAATTTTTGTTGAGAAGTGTATGTTGTGTTTATGTCTGCGTTTTTCTAAATGAAAGAGTGACTAGGGTTGTAAGTTAGTAGTCATTATATAGTGTCATAATATTAGGGTTATATCTTTTGCGCTGAAATTCTGTTTAAACTACTTGGTCCATCCGAATTTAACAAAGAATTGTATTGTTGGGCTGTGTTTTTAGGCTTGGGCTGATTTGGTTATATCTGTAAAAGGCTTGAATTCACATTCACTCGTACTCTCATAGTCATACAAAATTTTGGTTTAAAAAATTGTTGTTTCATACAAAATTTTGGTTTGAATGATTTGTTGTTGTGCTTAACATACACTTTGTAAACACTTTGAAAACACTTAGAAAAACACTTGTGTCCAATAGTAAAACAAGCAATGTAATTCACCCCGTAGATTTTGTAAAACAATCACGTAGTAAAAAGGGGGCTATGAACTCACCTCGAGTGAATGGTAATCAACAAGTATTCACAATAGAAAAATGCGTCACGAAGGAATCCGAAGGCAACCTAATCCAATATAGGTCGTATAAGTACTAAACACTTTGATTATTTATAGGTCGTATAGCTCATCATACTATCGTTCGGGCTATCATAATTAAGAGGTCATGTAGTGACGTATGAGGAGCTAGGACACTTTAAATCGTAAATCCAACAACTCGTCGATACGCCACCCCGAAGAGGCCTCATTATGAAACTCCCTAGTAATATAGTACTTTGATTAACTAATACCACATATAATTCTATATAGCTACATCACCATCTAATCGTTTTAGTGAAATCATATTTATAAAGTAAAAACGTTTATAAGTATACTTTAGTAAAACTGGCGTAACTTTCTCGTTTTTAGTCCGTTTCTTTCGTTTCTTACGTCCACGCCTTCGTATTAAGACGAGTTATCAAAATATAACATTTTCAAAATTTGAGTTTTTCTGATGAATAGTGATTTTACTGTTCATAACAGCTATATATTTATTTTTATAGATTTAGTTATCGTAAATCTCGTAAATGTCGTAACTTATTCGTTTTAACTCCGTTTTTAGCGATTCTTTCGAGTACGTTCTCGTATTTAAAAGTTTTATCATATTAATGATGTTTTAAAAATATAAGTTTCTGTGGTGAATAGTAATTTTTATAAAAATAGTTTTATAAAAGTATATATTTAACGTAAACTTGAAATCGTCGTATCTTTTTCGTTATAAATCGGTTTTTCGAGTTTCTTATCATTTTGGAATCGTCATGAGGTGTACTATCTTATAAAAATATAAAATGACCAGGTGGGATGTCGAATTCAAACAGAAAGTTTGGAGGTTTTTCATAAAAACATGTTTTAAACTTCATTTTGTACTTTTCTATTTAGTAGATTTCCACAAGCCTTTTATAATTATATATATCATATGACTTACATATATTAGAGTCCAAGATCCATATTTACATTCATATAACATGTGTACAAGTTCATAAAATTATGTTTACAAGAAAAATCCACTTTTACAAGTTAAACATATCCTAAGTGGTGATTTAGTTATATAGAACATGTAAACACATAAAAATGATAAAAGTAAAGACATAAAGGTTTATAGATAACCTTAATGAGATGTAGTGTGATGAACCAAAGTATCTAAACCCTTGTTTAGATATAAAACCAAAGCTTGCACTCTTGAAACCCTAGTTTTCTAATAAAAACCCTAATCTTGCTTTTCTTGCTTCAACACTTGAAAATACTTAACCTAACCTTCAAACCATCTTAGTAGGTCTTAGATATATTGTGTGTATGCTTGTAAATGTTGTAGAAAATTTTGTATGGATTGTGTGTGGTACTTGTGGTTGAGCCGTGGGCTAGGAGGACCAAAAGGGAGGGTTTTTGCTTTGATTTTTTACACTATGAATTGTTATGTATGTGTTATCTTTTACTAGTTAGGCATTATATATCTTAGACTAGTCTAAGTTACTATTGAAAGGTCAAAACTTAGGCTTCAAGGGTGGTAATTAGTCAAGGGACAAAGGGGAGGGTTTTAGGGAAAGTCTTGGTCAAATGTAGCCTAGTCTTGGTTTGCCATAATTAGAGAGGTGTTGTACAAGATTTATTAGAAATTTTGGTGGCTAAATGTCTCCCATTACATACATATACATGAAAACAATGAGGGGAGGGGTGGAAAAATATTTTGGTCTTTTATTTAGTGTATACTTGCATTATTTTGAGGCTACATGAAATGCAGATTAAATATAATGTACAATTTGTACATTGTAGGGTTTGATTTGAATTCTTTCATGAAGAAATTGAATAATTTAATAAATACTTGAAGTTTTACATAAACTTTGAGTATTGGGTACAATTGTGAGTATTTGTTGAAGTGTAGATAAATTAATGTGGTTCCGGTTATGCCTAAACGTACTTTATCGCGAAACGTATTGAATTTACGTAACCAATAAAAATAAATGAACAATGACTATATTTATTCTCAAAATAATTATTTAATACTTGATTGATGTAATCGTTTGATGGTTTGATGCCCGTTTACATTGAACGCTAAATTTTGGCATACGCGATTTAACTTAACTATTAAAATTAAAAGCGAACGCGTACGAGAAAAAAAATAAATAGTGAATTTAATAGCGTCGTACATTGATCAAAAATACGGATTGTTACATTTATGATAATGACAGATAATATACTAAAAAGATTAAAAAACAAGAGGATTCACTTGATATGATGAGTGGTCAATTAGGTGATCTGAAAAACACAGTTAAGATTAAACAAACGACAATTTCAGAGCTAAAAGAGTGTCTACGTAAAAAGGATTCCGAAAATGAACATCTGAAGTCAAAGATTGTTGATTTTACAACGGTTCAAAATCTTCGAGCGCAAGTTAAGGAACTTCAAAGTGAAAATGAACATTTAAAGTCAAAAGTTTTTGATTTTATAACGTTTCAAACTCTTCAAGTGCAAGTTATGAAACTTAAGAGTGTAAATGAGAGTTTGAATTTAACGGTTGAAGAGCTATCTAAGGCATGTGTACTTGCAGAAGCGACTTTAAGAGAAAGAGATGAATTGATTTCTTATCAGTGTAAGAAAATGCGATTGTTGGAAGAACAATGTGAGCCATTTTATGAGGTACAATCTGAGTTTGATTCAGAAATAGTTCATGACACACACGATAACTCAGAAAAGGATGTTATTTTGAGTTTGCAAACACAATTAAAAGAATCTGCTGAATTAGTTGTACGTTTTTCAGATGAAAAATATTATGCTTTAAAAGAAATTGAGAGCTTAAAAGTTGAAATAAAAAGTTTGCAAACTTAAAGTAAAGTTCTAAAATCAGGAGAATCTGAGTTGTTAGAAAAGATCGATCAAATGAAATCTCAAGTTTCGGAACTTCTGGAGAAACTTCATATTTCAAATCAAGAGATGAAACAACAAATCGTTATTTTTAAAGAAGACAACCGAATGTTTTTGGCTAAAAATGAGTTTCTTGAAAAAGTGTCTTCTTTGGTGCAAAAAGAGTATAATGATTTGTTGGCTTCCAATGATGTTTTAAAACAAAGACTTGAAACAAAGTTTAAGTTTCAAAACATGATACTTCTCTTGAGAAAATGATTGAAATGATCGAGAAAGAATACGAATCAAACGTTTCAAAGATTTCTATTACAAGTTCAACGTTTGAGACTAAGAATTTGGAACTTGTAAAGGAAATGGGGAATAAAGTGAAATGTTTTGATGAAGAGAAAAAGGTGTTTGAGACTAAGATTTCAAAGTTGGAAAATGTGTTAACACAACGAGTCAAAGATTTTGATGATGTCAAAACAGAACTTTCAAGAAGAACTGATAAATTTAAGACGTATTTTGCAAATCTTGAAAAAGAAAATACTTTATTAAAATCGCAGTTGGCATCTCAAAAATACACTTCGTTGCAAAAAGAAAACAATGATTAGAGAACGTAATATCATGTTTTGAAAGAGAAATTTGATCAAGTTTCAAAACGAATTGAGAAATATGAAACTTATTGTGAAGAACTTGAAAAACAGAACAATAATTTAAAAATGCATTATAAAATATTGTTTGATTCAATCAAACAGAAAAAGGTTGTTTCTCAAGTTTTCACAAAATCAATTCCATAAGTGAATGTTTCAAAACCGATTTCGAAGAAGGTTTCTCAATTTACTACTTATTCTTTGCAAAAAGATAGAAAGTATTTGAAGAAACAACATTCTTCCGAGACATTTGCTTATCAAAATCATGTGAAAAATAAACGTTCAAAACAAGCGTGGAAAAGAAAAGAAAATATTTCCAAACGACTTAAGTATTATAGAGATGAAATATTTTCAATGCGTAAAAGAGATGATTCAGTTTTGAAAAAGGTGAAAGATGTAAGGTTTCCATTCATTTCGAAAAGAATTTTTTAAAGTGAATCACCGAGTTTCAACAATAAATGGAAATCTTCATCTTCCTCAAGGGTTAAAACATCGAATGAAACATCAGGTTTCAAAACGGTGTTGACACCTTTAAAAAGTTTTAAAACTCCTAATGAAACATCAAGGTTTTATAAGTCAAAATGGACAAATGATAAGATTTTTAAGTCTCCATTGGTTCCAAGAAAGCTATTTCAAAATGAAACACCGTGTTTCAATTCTCTTTGGAATTCAACTTCTATGCATCAGATCGACGCAACTTACATTTGGTTCTCTAAATATGGTAAACCAGTTAGCAACGTGCTTAAGTGGGTACCAAAATTTGTTGTTTAATTCGATAGGAACTTCAAATTTTTTTCTATTAGTTTAAGAAAATTAAAAAAAATAATACAAAAAAATTTCTTTTATAAAAAATTTAGAAAAGGCAAAGGATTTTTTATATAGAAAATTTAGAAAAATACAAAAAGATTTTCTTTTATATAAAATTTGATAAAAAGTTCAAAATGATTTTTTTAATTTTAGAAAAGACAAAAAGATTTTCTTTTATACCAAATTTTATAGAAAATTAAAAAAGATTTTTGGTTTGTATAATGGCTTTCATACATATTCAGTATGAAACCCGAACTTCATTTGATGGCTTTCATACATATTCCATATGAAACCCGAGCTTAAAATGATGGCTTGTGTACATGTCAGTACATAACCCGTGCTTTAAAGAAAAGAAAGTGTACGTTTCAGTGCATTTATCTTTAAAAAAGAAGAGAAGTCTTCTTTGACTTGAGTCATTAATAAATATTTTTCAAAATCTTTATGTGGTACTTAAAAGATAAAATCAAGTTGTTTAAAAAGTCAATGATCTCAAGTTGATGAGTTACAATCGATTCGGATTTTAAAAAATGTGGTACTTTAAAGATAAAATCAATTTTAAAAGGTCTTCAAATCGATATAATATGTTTGAAAAGTGTCTAAAGAAATAAGGACTCAGAAGTGCAAAGAGGAACTCCCTCATAAAGGTTTTATCGAAGACATGGTATTTTTAGAGGAGTGTCCGTATGTTTTGTTGGAAAAAGTTTTCAGACAGTTAAGAAAATGGTAAATTGTTTACATTTCATCTTAACATATTCGTATTTTTGCGTTTTTAGCTTTATGCTAAAAATGTTTCTCGACATATGTTAAGGGGGAGTGTCTTTAGAATGATTGAAAACTTTCAAAGATCAAAATTTTCTTCTTCATATGATGTTAGTGAGTATGATGAAAAATAGAAAGAGAGATTTGTAAGGAAAAATAGAAAGAGAGATTTGAGAAATCGTATACTTGAAAAAATGAAAGTATATGTCGTGTGCTTCAAAAGCAAGAACAACACATGAAAAGAAAAAGATAAAAGTATGCAAGAAAAGAAATGCCACCGCATACGAAAACAAACAAAGTGCTTGTTCTAAATTCTCTTGATATTATCAAAATCTCATGATATGATTTCATATTTTCATCATGGTTATCACAAAACATTCTTTCTAAAAGAATTATCTTGGCGTATGTTGATTGAGTTGCACGGTGTGATTTAGTTACTCTCAAAATACTCCTATGATCTTCCAGAACAGGAATTGATCTACCCCGGAGTCTTCCTTCCAATTTAGGAAAGTTAGGTCTAGGTGATGGAGTTTGAGGTGCAAATCAACATGTTTCGAATGCCAAAAGGACTTATGAGATACAGCTTTGAATGAAAAAGAATGAACGAAAAATGATAAATATGTCAAAAGTGAAAAGAATATGATGAAGAAGAATCGAATGATAAGCAATGAAAACGTTAGAGTTGAAAAGTGAGAGGCTTATACGAAAAGATGAAGGGTGTTTCTCCTACACTAGGATAGAAACCGGGTCAACTCATATGCTACCGGATTTTATTCGTTGATTTCTGGTATTGAAGTAGACATCATGGACCCAGTGATGTAAATGCACAACCCTCCTAGCCACTTAAGTACTACTCAAAAAGTATTTGTTTCATTCTCAAGGAGATTAAACGCATAATCTATCGACTTCTCATTCCGAGAATGTTGGTATTGAATAAAGGACATTTTGTTCCAGTCCTTGCTTACTAAAAGTGCACAAGAGTCTAGAGCCAAAATGATATTCAATGAAATATCTTTAGGACACAAAAGTACGTTTGTATTAAACATCAATAATACAAAATGGTACATAATTATATGTCTTTGTGACATTGCATGTCTTTGTGACATTGCATGTCTTTGTGACAATGCCAGAACATTCTGGAGTGATACTATCAAATAGTATTAACGATGATTGAATGGAAATCCTACCATTGCTAACTTCATGCCAACGCTGAACGTAGGTCACTATTTGAAAATGATTATTTAATAATTCAAATACGTGTTAACTAGCAATCTATGTGATCTAGTGGTTATGTGTTTCTTCAGAATTTTTCTTTCAAAAACACAAAACGACATTTCTTTGATTTTATCATTGAATAGTTGTTTTACACTATAGTTCATGAGATCAATGCTTCTTTGGATATTATGGTGATATTTCCGCATCCTTATCATCGAGATATTGATTTGATTATATTTTTCAAATACCATTCATCGGAAATTTTCGAAGCATGATCTTGTAATGTATGAACTTCAAGGTTAATGTGGAAAATGGTTCTTACTCTGGTACTATTTCTCCATTCATCTTCTACAACATCACACAACAACATCTCTAACTTTCACTAGCATGGCATCTTCAACGAATCTTATAATGACAAAAGTTACCATTCAACCTTCACGGGAATGATAGCAATCAAGTTTGTTGGTTTGAGGGAGCTTATGGAATATGTTTAATTATAAAGGGAGATTATTTTATTTTTTTAAAAATATTCCTTAAGTGATTCTCAACTTGGAGCTTATTTTGGAGCTTATATGGTCATGATTCTAACGATAAATCATAATCATCACGAGGAGGAGAAGATATAATCTTAGAATTTGTCATATATAAGAAGGGGGAGAAGATATAAGTATAAAATTTGGGAGAAATTATGAGATACATACAAGTATATAAAGGGGAGAAGATATAAAAGGAATTTAGAGATACTACGGGACAAAATCATTTTTGGTTGATAATTATGGGAAGATTCAAACCAGATAATGGTCAAAACAAAATTAAAGTTTAAGAAATCAAATGTAATAAGTTGTTTGATCGAGAAGATATGTTTTATCTTCATGATTGTGAGGATGTAAAGAAATGAGAGAAAGCAAAAACAGAATGAGAAAAAATATAATATTTTGGTGAGGATTAAAAGAAAAGAGTTGAAAGCAAAAAAGAAATGAGAGATATTATTTTTATTTTCTTTTTCAAATTGTATGTTTCGAGGTTACATCATCAAATGTTTAGAATAAGCTGTAGTGTTTCATCAAGCTTAAAGATCAATCAAGATAGCCGGTTCAACATTTGCATGAGAATACTTCAACAAAATCATCATCGTCTTCAACAACAATTCACTTAATAAAAAGTCTTCACAATCAAGATTACTACTACAATATTCAAGAGATGGATATGTGATTAAAGGGGAGCTAAAAGAGTATGAAGATTCAAGAATAAAGTCTAGTGTTTAAGTCTTCTACAAAGATTTACTCAATCAATTTCATCATGTTCAAGATCTTTCGCCAGCAATTAAGTTGCAAAAGAAGATCAAGTTAGCTTGTGAGAATGCTAATTTTGAGTTCGAGAGTGGAGTTGATACCTTCAAAGATAAAGAAATCTATCATATTATATAGGGGGAGAAAATTGTATATGGGGAGATATGCTACAAGGTCGTCCTCAGCTTTCATAAAGAATTCTCAACGTTTTCGAGCTTCAAAGGAAAAGAAAATGATGAACTACTTCAGAATAAAGTGTTCAAGCACAAAGAAGAAGTCGTCATAAAAAACAATAAGGATAGTTCCCAAGTAGATCATTTAGGGGGAGAATGTTAGAAATAAAGAAATGAACTACTTGTAGCACTATTATAAAGTACAGGGACTAGTTGTCTCAAGAAAGAAAAGTCACCAATCTAATAAGACTATAAATAGGATATTTGTGACATCTCGTATTTTATAGTCAATATTAAATCTCGAATCCGTTCCTATTTCCATCTTTGAATAAAAATTTCACGTTTTAATAGTTATCCAATTTGGTTAAAATCGTCGTTTTTGGCTATTTGCAAGTTGTGATGTGAATAATTATCCATAAAGCGTTTAAGAAATTTAAAATTTCATGTTTTCACTCCGAAAGTCAATGTATTGTTATTTTAGTATCTTTATGATTTTTCTCGCGTTTTGCCGAAACCGTGTCAAAAATAGTACTTTAGCACTTTTAGTATTTTAACTAAGTGTTTTAAATCAAATATTGTGGTATAAATGTTTTAAAAAAATATATATAAAATAAACATAACATACAAACCAAACACCCTTTATTCAATTTGTTTGCTCCTACAAAACTAAAAACCAAACACCCCTCTAATTTTTATAAAAGATGAGGAGTCAATTAGATAATTAGGAAAGTCAAACAAAGCCTAATTTTCCCCCTTTTTCTTTTGCCGTCTACATAAACCTAAAACAAACATCCCTTAAATAAATTTTTTACAATTTAGGAAGTATAGAACACATATGGACTAGTATATATAAAGTTTCAGCCTCATTCAATTATCCCATAAAAACACACAGATATCATAAATCGATTTCATTTCCTCTATTTTCTCTGCCTGCGTCGACCTTCACCACAACCACCATCAATCACCACCAAAATTCACCAAATCACTCTTAATCTACTTCAAATCATCCCTATATCAACCCCTAAATTTCTTTTCTCATAAAATCAACATGCAAGTATTTTTCTTGAATCTTGATTTTTGAAGGTTCTATTGATTTTGGTTGTGAAGGAGGCTTCTAGGGTTTGATTGTAGTTGTTATTGCAAGACTTGTATAAAGAAAAGTAAGGGTTTGATTTCTCTAGAGTGTTTGGGGTTTTGGCTAAACAAAAGGAAAAGGAGGAATTATTTTTGATCTTTTTCTTGGCTTCTACAAGTGTTTGTGAGTGAGTTTGAACCCTTATATATTGATTAATTTCTATACTAATGTATGCGTTTGATTTCATATTTTGTGCACATGCATGATCTTGATTGATCTTGATTTATATTAAATAAATTATATGAGGTTTTGATGTATGATATATGTATAAGGAATTAGAATGGCATTGCATGGTGTTAGATGCTGTTAAAAATGGTGTTTGGATTGGAATTATACAAGTTTTTGGGACTGTTTTTACATCAGTATTAAAACAGCTTATTTACGAAATATTTTTAGCTTAAGGCCTGTGATTTTATGACTTGTTTGGGTAGAGCAACATACAAGGTGTATTTGGTGCTTTGGATGGAGCGGTAACTCATCCGGATGACCAAATTACGCCTAAATTAGTGAAACTAGTCCAAATGGGTGACCTGCAGATAGTTTGTGTTTTAATGGGGAAATTGTTGGAAACAAGAAAAGTATCGGTCATTTCCAAGTTGTAATAGTCTTAGCCCGTAGTTTGTTATATGATTAGTCTAGTAAGCTAGTCTGGCCCAAGGCCCATGGAAAGCCCGTTAAGGCCCATGGTCGGCCATGTATGTAGAATATATACCCTCTCCATGCCTTGGAGATGGTGGTTGGTTGTTTCATTTCTTATTTTCACACACATAATAATATTATCATCTTTCTCTCTCTAGAAACTTTCCAACCCACTTCTCTCTCTAGTTCTTGCATAATATTAAAGATTACTAGTATTCTTCAAACCTCAATAGACTTGGACCGTAACCCCTAAGAGTTTTACTCTAGTACTTCTCTGTGAATTTCGTGTATTAAGTGGATGTTTTAAACCCTTTGTTCATTTTGTGTCATGACGATTTTGTTAGTTACACTTCAATTCTCTAATAATTTATGTAAGGCACTCCTCAAATCTTTTACCGTCTTACAACCCATTTTACTATTATTTTATAAACCGTTTTACTAGTATAAACTATTTGGATATTTATTGTATGAACTATACTAGTGTCGTATTATAAACAGAGTTGTTGTCATTTATAAACTATTTTTTTTCTTTCCCATCAATCTATGAACCGTTTTGCTAAACAGCTTATTAATCACTTTATTATCGTCTTATAAACCATTTCACTACTAGTTAACAAACTGTTATGATATCATCTTATAAACTATTTCATTGTCGTCTTATAAACCATTTTGTCATTATCTTATAAATTATTCTACTATCATCTCATAAACTATTTTGCAATCATTTTACAAACTAAGTTGTTTTCATCTTTTAACCTATTTTGTCGTCGTTTATAAACTCTTTTTCCATCATTTTATAAACCATTTCGCTAGCACCTTATAAGCTATTTTGATATCATTCTATAAACTGTTTTGTCAACATCTTATTATCCTACTATTACCTAATAACTTATCTAGCCATCATTTAATGAACAAATTCATTTCCATCTTATAACCTGTTTTACGGTTATTTATAAACTCTTTTGCTACCCTATAATAAACTACTTTGCAGTCATCTTACAAACCATTTCGTTGTCACCACATGAACTATTTCGTTGTCGTTTATAAACCATTTCGCTGTCAAATTATAAACTATATCGTCATTATATTATGAACTACTTTGTGTCTTCTATAAACTATTGTGTTGCCACTTTATAAATTTTTAGGTTGTCAACTTGTAAACTATTTGTTACCATATTATGAACCCTTTACTATTATGTTATAAACCATTACATGATTTTCTCATAAACTATTTTGATATCACCTCTTGAATTATTTTAGGCTATCTTACAAAACATCTTGTGTCGTTATATAAACTACCTTGTATTCGCCTCTACGATTGTTCTGCTAGCTTATAAACCATATTGTCTATACCGTATAACACTTTAAAACTTTAACCATTCATCCTTACTTTCCATTTCTATTTTCCTTTCTTTTCTCTATATTTTCAACGAGATATTATTGTGTTCATGTTTTATTGATATTTTGCATGCGTATTCATGAGTGGTGTTTGTCATGTGTATTCACATTCGTAAGCACCATAACTAAGTAGATTTTCTCAAACTTATCATATGGAGACACTATACGCTTAGCTGAGAGACCGAATCCTACTCTGTTTAGTCACGATAAATATGGATTGTAAGAACTTAGAATGTAACGGACTTATCCTTTTAATTAGATTATAACCAAGAGAACAAGGAGATTTCCTTTAATATACTTACCTTTTAGTGAGTTAGAATCACGTAAATTATGAGATTCTCGTATCGACAAAAATTCTAATGGACCTGAAGTTAAAGCAAAGGACATAATTATTGCTAGTGCATGGAACCTAGTTGATAGAAGCCTCACCTCCGCTGAGTTTAACCCTTTAAGTGGCATCATCCCATCTACCGTAGACACTAAGTACTTTATTGATATAGCCACCAGAAAGATCATAGAAGTTGATACTATCATTTGAGATTATATACTGAATATTATGAACCATCCATTCAAGATAGACTTAATGCCTGTAGAACTTGATAGTTTCGACGTTGTCATCGATATAGGTTGGCTGACAAAGTACCATGACATGATCATTTATGATAAAAAGATTGTTTGTACCCCCCCCCCCCCTTAGGTGATGAAAC